>JAZHYW010030137.1:0-63115 GCA_037355805.1 Ixodes ricinus
TAGATGTCGCTAAAGCCTCGTTTGTAATGTTTGTCTAGGAATATTTGCAGGTAGTGACAATGTCTGTCTCGTCTAGAACTATAGCCTCACTGGTGTCCCATTCACGCAAACCTGTGCAGCGTGCGCGTGAACAGCTAACCTTGGCGCGCTTGTTATTGCACGCACTTGGCAGCATAAGCAGATACATGGTGGCGGCCTGATGGGCTGCCTGCAATGGTCTTATCGACGTCAACCTCGCGCCTCAGCTTTGGTCGACCCGAGACAGTTTACGTCACAATTGCGTCGGATGTCAGGTCGTATCCTCTGGCTGCTCTCGGAGCGCTTGCCAAGTGGGCCGTTTATAACAGAAATACAGCCATCAGGCTCAAGAAAGCAAATGTGCGATTGTCATTCACGGATAATGTGGTTCATATTCAGCCTATTTCTGACACGACCGGTATATTTAAAATGTGTTCAAGTATCCCTTTAAGTATAAAAACTACGCATTGTCTGCGCCGTCAAAAAAACATGTATTCAAAATAAACTATTTTCATAATAATGATGATGGCTTGAAGTTTAGTAGCACGGGGGACTAAGCTCAAGTGTATCAAACACCTGTAAAAATACTTCAGAATGACCTTTGTGTAGTCAATCACAAAACAATAAGAGCAAGGATGTGGTTCAAGGGCATTCATAACGGCACCACAGGATGGCGTGCCGCGACACCGCGCCAGCATAAGATCCCCCATCATATCAGATCAGATTTATTTTTCCTCAAAGGTATCCTTGGGATACATTACATGAGGGGAATAAATACAACATTCAATGAACAATAATAAAAGGCAAACAGCAAAACAAACAAAAAACATTCACTAATCTCACTTTACAAATAGGAATTACAAATGTCGCGAAATTTATTGGTATTAGTTTCATGGACGATGTGAGCGGGTAAGGAATTCCAGTCGGCAATAGCAAGTAAAAGGGAGAATTTTGAAATTTTTAGTTCTGGAGAAGAGAGGTGAATTTTTAGTGGACGATCGCGGCGCTTTGAAATGCTAGATGGATCTTGGAGATAGAGGCGACGAAATTCCGATGATGAGTAGTAGATGCCATGACGGAAAGCAAGACGGGCTAGTTTGGTTCTAACGGTTAGAAGTTTCAACTCCAGGTTGGTTTTAATAATAGTGATGCTCGAGGTTCGTGAATAGTCATGCATGATGTAGCGTGATGCCTTGTTTTGAACGGATTCGAGCTTGTTAAGAAGGTATGCTTGATGAGGCCACCAGATGATGTTGGCGTATTCGCGTTTGGATCGCACAAATGCTTTGTAGGCGGTTAGTTTGACTGTCTGAGATGAGCGGAAAAGGTTGCGTTTGATGTATCCGAGTGATTTACATGCACTTGAACCGGTGTTGTTGATATGATCGTTCCGAGGTGAAGTCCTCTGAAAAAATTATGCTTTTACCGAGGCAAATTTCTTTTCGCTTGCGTCCTTGGACAGAGGCTTACAACGTGCTCATCACGTGGGCGCGGACAGCAACACACACGCACTGCTGGCTGTGTCCTCATTTCTCCTACAGCAATCGCCCCCGAAAAATGATCGAGTTCCTTGTTCATGGCCGAACACCACAATAGTCGATAGTTGATAGATCAACACCAGTCGAACACCAGGAACGGGTGCTCAAAATTTCAGGTTGAAACTCAACATTCCCCCCAGGAGAGTTTTTTATCGTCTGTTCAAGTTATTAAGGTGGTGTGAAATATCAGCAACTAAAGCCAAGTCACACATTCAATCTTCACCTGACAAATCCTGCTAGGCTTTTTTCCATAGAAGAAAACAAAGCAAAAAACTGTTATTCCTATGTGAAGCTAAGATAACCGCAAAACTCTTACTTGTCCTAACCATCAAATGTCAGTATGGTATGGACATCCCCATAGTACGCATTTGGGTTTGACAAAAACTGCTAAATTGAAAACGATACAACTCGTGACTCTAAACGATGTTTATGCTAGATACGACAACCTTGATTCCAGATGCATCACCTTGGTGCACAACGATTGCTGATGACAATACAATGAAGGCGAGTGAAAAACTATCAGCCACAGACATTTCAAAATTTTAAAATAGACATTGGGAAACGAGAGAGGAAGATCCTCCCACTCTCCCCACGACTACCATCGCCTACCCCCAACGTTATCTCCTGAATAGTGCCGACGCCTCTAAGGTTCTGCGTGTATATGTTTGGGTGTTTTTTCCTTGGTGGAGTGCCGTGGGCTCTAGAACACTGCCGGCTCCTGAATGCACTCATTACTGAACCATTATTAATTAACCACATAATCGTTTCGAAGCGTACCCTTGTGTGGAGTTGTCCTCCTGGGCATCCCCTTTGTCGCTGTCAAACTCATCATTAAACATTGCAATCACTGGGAAGACTGCAGTTCTTCCGAGAAGCTACACAAAATGCAGTGTCCCCGAAAAAAGTTTGCATTGTTTTAGTGTTTGTTTTTATCACAAAGATAAACTACGCATCGCCGATTGTTCAGTTTCCGTCCAAATGTAGCGCTAGCGATCGGACCACACGAAAAGATCGTTCTTGAAAGGGTCTTCGACGCCCCAAAGCTCTTACAGCTCGTGATGAACAGATTTGCCTCAAACACCCTTTAGCAGGTGCTTAAAATGCCCTTTTAGGGTGCAAAAAATGGACAAGCCGAAGAACCCCAAGAGCTATTTTACGACCAGATTTTCTTAAAGTACAGATGCCAAAGTTTCAAAACTAAAAGTCATATTATTCTAAAGTTATAAGCGACTATCGTAAATTATCAATGGAAGAATGGTGGCTGATAAGGCTCACGCATACTTGGGGATGAATGGTGGCCACTACCTTGAACGGTCCCTATTTTCTCTAATGAGAGTCTCAGAACTTTGGTTTTGCGGTAAAAGAATGGCTATTATTTTTGAGGGGTCACACTGTACACATGCGTATGCAGCTTTCGTTTACTTCAACTGTTTGATATGGGAATCAAATTCGTATTTTGTGCAAATAAAACATGTTTTACACATTTCGAGAAGAATTTTAATCAATTCAAAGCTTTTTTTGGAAACACTGGACAAAATATTCATTGACAAAACGTTCTTAAAACCATCTTGATTGGGACCTTAGACACGAAAAGCTTTCTCAGAAAGACAACATAGTAAACCATACATAATATCGAACATTCAAAGAACAAATATAGATTGTGCACAGCTAAGCGAAATCAAATCATAAGTTTGTTTTGGTAATCATGTACATGCAACAATACGCTTAGTTCCGCCTGAAATGAAGCTCTACTTGCGTCTTCTATGCGTACGATGCCCGCAACGCATTTCTCAGACTTGTGTGTGTGGCGTCCTATCGCGCCCATACATCGAAAGTGGTTCCAAAGTGATAACAAATGACGTGGCAGTCGGACGTCGCGACCCTGGCGGTTGGTGGTAGAAGTCGCGGCGAAAACTACGAGCGAACGCGAGTGTCGCTGTCATCGCGGCGTCCGAAATACAGGCTGTTAAAGCTTTCAAAGACTGTCAAGTTGGAAAGAATCTGCAGCAAAAGAGGCGTCTGCCATTGTTGTGACTGCCACCGGGATCACGGCCGGCGAGACCATAACCATGGCCTCCTATATACTGACAAAGCCTGACAGATCGCCACGAGAAGCGGCCGCCGAAATGGAAAAAGTGGAGCGGCAGACAACGGATGAGAGGAGAGCAACGTGATTGGCGCCCTACTGTGGCAGAGTGCCGTAACACACTTCTACGGAACGAAAAAGTGTGTTTCAGGGCTTGTTTGTCCTCCCAATTTGAGCAGGAGCTGCTCAAATTGCAGGAGAAGGACACAAACTTTGACAGGCTGTGTTGCGAGCAAAAATGTTTTAATTTTGTTCTGTTCTTTGTGCGATTATTTTTTGTTTTGTTTTGTTACGCGTGTTTGAAGCGTTACAGACAGTAAACAAAGATATCGACCTTGGGGTTGTCAGCGCCCCTTTAGAGGACAGGAGCAAGGCAGCTGTTTCAAGTAAGCCGTAAGTAGAAATAATTGTCAGTACAGAGCAATGGCGACCCTTGCAAGCTATGTATAGGATGCGCTTCATGCGCGCTTTGCGTAAGGTACGTTACATGGCACGCTGTTATACGCGAACGCGACGTTGGCGCGTTTGTCGCGTTTTGCTTCGTAGGCAGTAGCAGCGAGCACGATATTGATTATGGCTCACAGCTCTCGAGCTACCTGGCTCTTGCCGGTAGCAATGATAACTTGGACGACGTCCTTCGTTCCAAGCGACTAGCGGAAAAAACCGGGACCGTTCGCTCGCGCTCAACAGTGTCGCGCGTCTGTACGTTTATACTCCAACGTAACGTCGGCGGGCGCGGCGTAGCGCAGCGCGCATAGATACTGATTGGTCGCAGATATCGAGTTCCTGGTTGCCGGCCAATGAAAGGCGCGCGTTCTGCGCTACGCTGCGTTCACTGCGCTCAACGTCGGAGTATAAACAGCCCTTTAATGACATCTGGTAATTTTGTTCCGAAAGCTTATTTTTAATCTTTGTTATGGAGCAGGTGAATGAACGTCTCCCTGCACGCGCTCTTAACGTTGACTGTGCTATGTCGCCATTTTGTTTTCGGCAATTGTTTTGTATTTTTCGTGAGAGCGTGCTGTTGGCATTGGGTATTATACTATCTTCACCCTTAAGCTGAGGCTGCAGCCAAGACTAGAAGCGCAAGCTAGCCTGCGCTCTTGGCTTTGAGACGTGCATTTCTAGCGCGAGTGTTCCTTTGCGGAAGAACGCTTCACAGCAAAGACCTCGAGCGCTCGTGCTTGTCGCATTGGCTGCAGTCTCAGCTTCAGGTGAAACGCGGTATACAAAAATTTCATCACACTAAACAGAAGGACATTAAGTCACTCTAGGCTACTAGACCTTTTGCTTAATTACCCAAGCATCAAGGAGCATGCTACGAGTCTTGTCACACGCGCTGCCCGTCCTGGCGTCTGCAATAGCATAGCCTCCTTTAAACTCACAAAGCCTGTGCAGTTAGAAAAAAAAATTGGGGTGTGTGTATGTTTATACAGCCTAGAACTTAGTCTGCCTCAACGGGCGACGAGTCTCCCAGCTGTAGATGAGCAATTTAGCCAGTAGTGGTACAATCGCTAACCTGGCGTCTTTAACGTGCATCACGCAGTAGTGATCCACGACCGCACGCCTGTACGACGCTCATCTAGATCGAAAGGGCGGGGTTGGGGATTGAACCCAGCATCCCTGGGTTCTGCAGCGCGAGCTTTCGTTTCATGCGCTCCGAGCTGGTAAGCGGTATAGACGCTTTGATTACGCGCCGCATTGAGCCGCCATTGCTGATAGAGCTGGGCAATTGATCGATTAACCTACCGATTAATCGATTAATTCAACTAATCGCGACTAAATTTTTTTAACTGATCAATCAGTAAAATTTTGACGAACCAACAGAAAGTAAAAATTAAACGCTTTAGTTACGCAGACCTGGATGAGTACACGTGTATGAGGGGCGAAATTTAGGTCAAATCTTAGGATAAAGTAAGTTGTAGGGGTGAAAACTCCATACAAGTGCAAAAGGCTAGACGTGTCCCGGCCGCTTCGACGCCGTTCGAGTGCCCGCTTTGGGCAGCAGAGGCTATCTTGCCGAAGAATATGAAGGAGCCCCTAGTCTCATGAAGCTGAAGTAAGAATCTGTGGAGTGTGAGTGTCTTTAAACTATTCTTAACTACACATAGAGAGTTATTCATAATCCAAGATCTATACTGTCCCGTTTTCACGTATTCAGCAAAGAAAAACAAAAATATAAATTTAATCTTCTTTAAACATTATGCATAAAAATAAGCGAGACCGATTAATCGATTAATTAATCGATTAAAAAGTTGCGAAGTATCGGGTTAAAACTTTTAATCGACGCCCAGCACTACTTGCCGACCTTCTCTTGTGTTACCGAGATGCCGAGCCACTGAAGCGGGCGTTGACGAGCCAGTACAAAGGCCAAGCTGGGAAGAGACAAGTAAAATCCAAATGGTAGTAACCTGGCTGTTGGGTAATGATGAAGTGAGTAAAGGGAATGCGAGGAAACAAAAACTGAAGGCCTCGGCCATTTCTCGGCCATTGATCCACTATTGTAAGGTGAGACGGAGGATAGCAGATTGATATGTGAAAATAAAAAAGCAGGGTAATCTACGTGCCGCGTGCCGTTGTTGTAGTTTAAACTGTCCTGAGAAAGTATACATAGGCAAACATCAGATATGCTAATGAGAGGTTAAGGCCTGGTTCACACTTACAGCTAATCCGCTGCCGCCGAAGCGGAATCGGCCGCGGCATTGCACAGTGGACGCTACGCCCGGCGGCCGAACTTGCAGATTCGCCCGCCGATTCGCAAGTGTGAACCAGGCTAAGAGAACATGCTCTATTGATCAGGTCACCGCCAAGCTGGCAGCTTTACACGTGACAGGTGCGATTGTGAAGACATATTAGATAAAACGACGATTTTGGGACCTGACAGTCAATAAATGACTAAATAAATTTTATAGACTTTTTTTTCCTTTTTAAGCACAAGAGAGATGTGTCAGTGCGGCGTTTATCGCATTGTTGGACGAAAAGTTGGCATTCTTGAGAAGGTTTTACAGGTGTCGGGGACAGATGACTTGATGCATTTTATGGCTCGCGTTTCATGTCCATTTGTGGTTCTTCAAAATAAATCAGTTGAGAAGACAGTGCTTCCTGTGTGTACTTCGTCTTGTCCAGCTTCTTTCTTTTGGGACTGTTTAATTTTACCGCTGACATGAACCACCAACTTACCCAACTTCCCACCGGATTGAATTTGACAAATTTCGCGATCATATTCGGTCCTTATCTTTCATGCATAAGATATGCAGATTTAAAGACTACAAAACGCACTAAAACTCGAAGTCAACTTTTTCCAAAATATTGCCGTTTTGCTTACTTGCATCTCTGCTTGAAGAAAAGTGTTTTAGTGCATGAATGAATTGTCATTTTCTTAACCTTAGCACATCCTGCCTTGGGCCTGCAGAATTCAAGCGATAGAAACGAGTGGGGGATAACAAAACACTAAAGCCTTCTGAGAGTTGTTCCGTGAAACATGGGACAAGTACTACCGAGAACAACGCGTGGCGAAGAGCAGGCATGCATCAAAAACTTTTTTTCATGAAACTTTCAGAACAAAGAATTAAGTCACATCTCGTCGTAACAACCTAATCATACTTGGTTAGTAGTTTAATTACAGCAATTGAATTACTATAATTTATTAACTTTTTAGTAATTTGTAATTGCAAGTAATTACTTTCGGCAAAAGAAATGTAAAATAAATTTGATTACTTTCCTGCCTCAGTAACTACAAAATTTCAGTTTTCGCCGAGGATGGGGACTCTTATTGCCTATGAAGTCATCTTGCTTTTCCCACAGTCTTTCACGTCGCACTTCTGTAGCTCAAGTCTGCTGGTACCACTAACAGCAAGTTGTTCTACCGCAACACCGATGCGAACAAGCAGCAGGTCACGTCAACACGTCTCGCCTTACTTCTTTTCCGGCGGCTGACTGAACAAGTGTTGTAATGGCCCAAGGCCACACGGCTCGCCGCACGCGAGAACAACCGTGTCCACTTCTGTTTCACTAAAGATAATTGAGCTTCACTTCCGCTAGGGAAGACAAAAAGAAGATGGATGAAGAAGAGGGATAACTGCAGTAGAGATCTGGTGCGCAAGCTTTCAGGTCGTTCTTTATCGGACCTCGCTCGCTGCCCTGTCAAGGCCAGGCGTACCTGTCGACGAGTGTCGACCGTTTCACGCGTTGGGCGGAAGCAATCCCGATTTCCGATATCACCGCCGAAACTGTCGCTCGTGCTTTCCTCCATCAGTGGCTGTCTCATGTTGGCGTGCCTTCCACCATCACGTTCGGGTCACCAATGTTGAGGTAGCGAGCGAGGTGCGAGAAACAACGACCCGAAAGCTTGCGTACCAGATCTCAAGTGCCTTTATTCTTCTTCTTCATCCATATTTTTCTTGTCACTCCTAGCGGGAGTGAAGCTCGATTATATTTATTGAAAAGGAAGTGGGCACGGTCGTTCTCGCGTGCGGCGGGCCGTGTGGCATTGGGCCACTACACTTCCAACCGTCGTTCCGACACTGCTCTTCCCTCTCTCAATCCTCGTCAACCCATTTGTATAAATGTTCATTATTTTTCGTTTTCTCTAACCCTTTCAACCGCTTTTCAACCTGATTGGACGAGATTCCGAAACTTTACAAACCGCGGCTTTAGAACAGACTTTAGACTGTGGTTTGTACGTCTTGCATTCACACATCCATCGTGGCCCTCCACGCGTCTTCCTCTCCTCCTGGCCGGTGTAACCGTATAACGTCCTGAGGCGCGCAGTGCAATTTTGCATTCAGAACCTTGTTTGCAACAGTCTAATAATCTACAATGGAAACAAACAGGAAGCCACAGCCTTCTTACGAAAAACACCTTGAACAGATCAGCATCAACGGGAAACTGTACAGGGGAACAGCGCACTCGCAAAACAGGTCACTCGGGTCAACACTCCACACAAAAAAAAAGATACTTACGCAGCGCTGCGCAACGTTACTGGAGCAAGCTCAGTTTCGCAGCTTCCTATTCTCGCCTGCAGAGGCGAGTGGCCCAGGTGGCGGTCACGAGGCAGAACTAGCGGCCCTGCAGTCGGACCTTGCTTCCCTGTCTCGCTTGTCGTCTACTACCACCGCGTTGAGAGCTTCCTTTTCTTTTTTCTTTTCTTACTTTCTTTTACTTCCATGCGTATAATAGCAAAAAAAAAAAGATGATGAAGGATGAAGTGTAATACACCACAGAGATCAGAGTCAGCGCATTCTGAGTGTTCTTTCTTTGAGTGTTTAGAAATTTATTTTCGTGTGCGTCTGTTTCCTTGCGCTGTGAAGTGTTAGTATGAATCAGCAACTCGCCCAAGCTGAAGTATTGCTATTTAGACTTGGCGGGCTAGACAATCCGGAAGCAAGGCTAAAGTCCGCTTATCCTGGGAACAGTGGCGCCATGCATTGTTCTCATGACACGCCGCTGAGCGCACGTGCCGCCGGCGGACTGCTGGGAAACTGTCATGGCCGGTTCTTCGACATCTTGCGTCATTGCGTGCGCTTGACTGCGCCGCCGGCGAGCTTCCCGAGGGCTGCATGTCGCACGTGCCTGCATCGACGTGCCTTGCGCATGAAGCTGTGGAATCAGACGAAGGGAGTCTTCTTGGCACGCGATCTAAGACTGCAGGGACGCTGCTGGCGTCTCGCTGACCGCCACTGCAGCCTACATCGCAGGCAGACGCAGCTGCGTGAACTGGGCTTAAAGCCCCTCTATCCTGAAAGAAAAGTGGCGCCACTCTTTGTTGTGAAAATGCTGGAGACACGTGCCCGCGCGCCACTTCTGGGAAGAACATGACGTCTGAAATCTAGCCTGGTGCTGCGCTGTGACGCCACGATCTTCCCAAGGGTCGGATGTTGCACGTGCCTCGTGCATCGACGCACTGCTTGCGCTACTTTTGAAACATGAAGGGGCTTTATGAAACTGAGCTTGCTCCAGTAACGTTGGCGCTGCGTTAGTGTCTCTTTCTTTTGTGTGTGTGTTGACTCGAGTGACTGTTTTCCGGGTGCGCTGTTCCCCCTGTAGATCATGCGAGCAACCAACTCGTCCGAACCTCTGTGTTAACGAGGAAAAACTGTAACTGTGGGGTGAAAAACTTTACGCACCTTCTCTAAAAACATATTCAACAAACAAAGAGGCGACCTCGGATTGTGCAGAAGCATCTGCAACCATCTTAAAGGGGCAATGCAACAATTTTTGTACTTTGCGCAAATACCGCTTAAAACGGATCCCTGACGTTAATGACCTATGAAACACGCGTTCGTTTTTCACCCCACGCAATAGAAGTTCCAGAAAAAAATTAAAGAAAAACGAGCACCGTTCACCCCCTCAACTCGCAGCCAGAACAAGCGGCCACGTGATCTGGAGCCGATTATATGCCGCCAATGTTGATCATAGCCACGCGCTGGGGTTGGCAAAGCACAGGACACGCGCTGAGTTCCAGACATTGTTATGGCTCGGCTATTGTCGTCGTTGCAGCGATTGGACACGGGCCACTACCCGAATGCATGTCGAGGCATCGATTGTCACGAGCCCAGATCGAATGCGTACGCAGTCTTCGCGTCCACTGTGTGAGCAGCATTTGAATATCGTCACAGCTGGGATCGCAAAGCTCGATGACGCATTCCCGGGGATCGTACTGTTGCCATTGTCCCCACAGCTCCGTCATCAAATTTCGCGAAGGAGCAAAAGGCGGCTTTGGAAGGAGAGACTGAAAGAAAAGCTCCGCTTTCATCCTTTGAATTCCGCCGCGACGAAGACGCTTCTTGGTCAGTGGTGTTGCGTTCGAGTATTCTTGGGTCCCACTAGTGCCAGGAAGCTGGTGTAAAGTAAGAAATATTCCTACCCAATGTCGTTGCACAGCCCCTTCAACGTTTTCAACAATAATTACAGTTAGAAAAAATAAAAATAACAATGGCTCGACTATATCTTCCCAGCTTAAACACGCTCAAGTTTCTGATAAAATTCAGACGTTCAAGGGGTTGGAGAAGACTGCTAATAAAGCTGGCCCAAGCCAGGCACAAAAATAGCTTCGACTAAACAAACATTTGGGACAGAGCCCCCGGTCTCTTGCACTTTCTAAGGGCCCACTCAACCAGTTAATTGTTAACTTAATTGTCCGCACGCTGTAGGACTTTTCTGTGGTGGAAGACGAAAGCTTCCGCAAGTTATTCAACGGGCTTTAACTTGAAAAGGCCGCTATGACAAGAAAGACCCTTGTTAGCCGCTTAGAAGCAGCTGCCTGTGAAATGCGACGAGTCCTTGGGGAACATTCTAAAGAGAATAGAAACTGCGTTGTACAGCCGACTGGTGGACGTCATTTCATTGGTAACTCGATTACAAAATTTACCTTTAATTTCATGTGAGATGATGCTCTGAGATATGCTGCAAACGCGATACATCCTGCTACTTTTCGAGCCGGTTCTTGCAATGCTAGATTCAAATCGGTTTCTTTCTGGGACGCATAACGTCGATGGAATCATTGCTATTCTAATGATTGTCTACTTGACGATCCTAAATTTATTACCTATTTCAGGAGCTTTCTGGATGTCACTTGTACGCTGGATTGACCCAAAATCTCTGTCAAGAAAGTCCGCAATATAGGAATTCAAACATCTCACTGGGCGCCGTGCCTAACGACGTTCTCGTTGTGGCATTGCAAGATGTCTTCCGAGGGTTTAACATAACAAACAAGATCTTGGTCACTATTACCGATAACGCATCCACATTCATCAAGTAATTTCGGCAATTTCTAAAAGGAAAAACCGTTATACATACCCGATATATTTTCCGCTCAGCGTAATTTTGTGTTCCAATTATGCCACCATATTCAGCACCCATTTTACTTTTATTTTCAATTGTGCGGTCGGAAAAAGAGGGGGGGGAGAGTTGGCATTTTTTTCCCTGCTAGGGCCGGAAACGTTCTGGTTGTTTACTTTATTTACAAAAAAATAATGCTAAGCACACCTTGGTAGCGTGATTCAACTACGTAATAACGGCGGAAGGAGACAGGGTGCCTTGAGAGCGGGGGAGAGGTGGCTTGTGAAATTTTCCGGTCGTGTGGCACAGTCGCACTGTCCTTCCCGTCCCCTCCTGTCCCTCGACGTCCCCAAATCCTGCGGAAATTAACTCTGCGCACTGGTTAATTATATTGGCGCTGTTTGTTTTGTGACTGGCTCATAATCGTTCTTACAAAAGGAGATGGGTGCCCTACTGCACTTGTTGATATAGGCGAAAGGAACTGGTCACACTCACCAAAAATAAATATTCCTACTGCGTGGCATTTCTTCCCACTCATTAGCTTGCTGGTATTAAGGTTCCCAACTTCATGTAGTGCTTCTGCAGACATGAGCATCGGAAATAGCCAAATCGATGGCATCGGCAAGAGCCAGACATTCTTTCGCCCACTGTAAAGAGTGCTCCGGCCAGGAGGTTTGTGAAGATGATCCAGATGTTGACCTCGTCGACGTCTCGGTCACTTTCAATGACCGACCAGCATTTTTTTTTCAAATTTCTCTGTCAAACCGTTGACGCTGTGCGGCTCACACACTCAACCTTCTGGCCAACTTCGACTCTCGTGAAGCTTCCAATTATGCAAGTTACAGCCGCTGCTCATCGACAGTCCTCAGCAAGTGCAGAGCTTTCTGGAACAGGCGACTACACTCTACAGTTGCATTTAGAGATAATGTTCAAGAAACCTGATCGTCTTTTAATCGTACCACATGTGACCCGATGAAACTCTTTATACGACGTTCTCTATTTTTCTTGGTGAAATCGATCGAACTGCGTTGGAAAGTATTTCTGACGACCCGGCTCTACCAAGGCTTCAGTACGAAGATATTCTGTTAATCGAGAAGTATACAAAGGTCAGTTAGTCGCGGCGCCGAACTAATTACCATAACCTGGAAATATAATGAAACGAAATAACTCGTAGTGATAATGTGTTCTATGCCGCTCTCTGACTGTGAGGTCATGAAGCCTTTGGCAAAGGAGCTCGACATCCTACAAGGGGTAACGTATACGTATATGGGAGCTCTTCAACCCAGGATATGGTCAGTCTTGAAGGCACTTGACGGGATCACGCCGCCTAAAGCTTGTGGAGCTCTTCTCGACGCTGTGAAGCAAGGAGTGTTCTCGAAGGTAGGTTATTTTAAATATTTAGATATTACGGTTTCCCACCGCAGCGATAAATTACACCAAATGTATCAGGTTCGCAGATTAGCTGTAGAACAAAGAAGTTCTTGTCGCGCCTGCTACGCACCCGCGATTCCGGCTGGCATGGGTGAACAAAGGAAGAGAAATAGCAGCTAGATAGCTGGAAGGGAAGACACAATTCGAGAAGCTTGGTTTCAAGCGAAAGCTCTGCCGACAGACCCGCATAAGCCAGAAAAGCACGAGGATGTTATTCGGGGTCCTTTTCGACAAAACTGTTTTCGATGAATTGTAGCGGTAGAAGGCAACGAATGACATTGGCCTGAAATGCCTAAACGGTTTCCTAAACATTCGGAAGCAGTTCTTGAAGTTCAACACCCTGTACTATCGTCCGCTGCAGCCGATAGGGTCTTCAGTGTCGCTATAGGTGTGCTCACAATTGATAGGTATTGGCTCGGTGAAACCGAAGTTTCTCTAACACGGTCTTATGGCTACCTGGTGGGGAGCCGACCATGATTAACATACGCCATGTTTATTATATTTACCAACATCCCATTTTAGGGCACCAACGAAGAATAGTTATACGAAACTCAGACGACCAGTCTTGTAATGTCATCACCGGTGCGCTCCCATGCCTGATGTGACATTACACCAGGCTTTCAGTAGACCCTTTGCCAAAAATCCCAAAAGACCGCTCGCGCCGCGCGACGAATCATGGGAGTCCTCGGTACGCCCCTCCCATCGTCTTCTTCCTCCCCGCTACCACGTGGCATAGAGGAGCAGACGCAGGTTACCAAGGCAACAACGTTCGATCAGCCGAAAAGCCGATTTCGACGAGCGACGAGCTCGCAGAATTGAAAAAGAGGGTATCGCGCTGGCTATCATTTGCGAGGCTGCCCTGGTTCTCATCTCTCTCCCTTGTACCACTCGCCGTTCGTTGCACCAGCGCTTTGTCGAACCTTGTCGAACTGTGCTACGGTTGCGGCGCAAAATATGTGGATTTGGTGACACGGGAAGACGTGAAGCTAAGTTACGATGAATAACGTATTCAAATAAGGGAATGGCTTTACCCGTTGCGACGCGCTTTACGCTGCCACAGATACGGTTCGCCGCCAACGACGTGCGGTACGCTCCGGCGGGATGGCGAATGGCTGCGACGGTTGTTGGCGGCAGCTGCCGCCAAAAAATTGCGAACTTTCTGTAGTGGTTGTCGCTTTTTAAAATTAAAATTGTGTGCGTAGCATAACATTTAAAAAACAAACGGAGGCGGAACCGATAGATTGTATAAACACGCTGAGCATAAAAGGTAATTTGGATTTTGAAATATTTGAGGGATTCTCCTCCATTCCTGCCCGTGCCCTTTTCGAATTTCAAATTGTCTATTGTCTTTTCTACCTTTCGCCACGCTATTGGCAGTTCTAATTTGTCTTTGGAGCCTTCCGGCTTTGGCATTAAAGGCGTGCAAAGTCTTGGAAGCCTATCTTTTCGGGTTTACGAGAACTGAAAAGCCCTTGATAGTAGCCAAAAAAGTGCGCATTCCATCACATGTCTATCGCTATACCTCGTTTCGCCTTAAGCCCAGACTCAGACATCACTACGAGATGATGAAACCAATTAGACATCATCAAAAGCGCATCGTCAGGGTGTTTGTTATGTTTCTGTACGCGTTCTATCATCGACTGAATCAATGATTAACAAAGAAGGCCCAGTGACATGTGCTTTTAATTCTGCTCTATTGGTTCCACTACCTTGTAGCTTCAGTTGCCTCTGTCACTTAAGCTGAAAGAATGTATAGACACAGGTTCTTGATACAAACATTTGCTGATTTCATTGTTGCAAGTATACTTCATTTTTGCATTCCATGTCCTCTTTTTGTACTTCACCAAGTGATAACCGACTGCACGCGCTAACACAGGTATAAGTGGTCCGTTCTCACCACTTATGCCGTTCGGTAGAGCTTAGTTTTTGTACCGATGGTATCATCTGAGAACAGGCTGTTCGATCGGAATTCTTCGTAATTTATATTTCGTAGCGAAGTCGCTAAAATCTTGCACTTCTTTTCTTCTTTTTTTTTTGCTTGTGTTTCTGTAATTTAGAGCATTCAATAACTTTCGTTTTAATATCTTGCTTACAGAATTCTCAGTTCACTCCGAAGCCTTCTTTCTTAAACTAGCCATACAGTTCGTTGAGACTGTCGCACGCCACTGATAGCAAAGTCGTCCTCTAGAAGCCTTGCACTGAATTTCCATTGCCCTCAGATTACTTTTCGGGCAGAATCATTTCAGCGCTACAAAGTAAGAAAGAAACAAAACAATGGTCGCTTAAGGAAATCTGATCTAGTGAACAGTGCCCGTATGCACTGACAAGTTCCAGATAACCGTACGTACGCTGGGTCCAAGCGCGCGCAACTCCTTTTTGAAGTGCGCGTATGTGCAGGCAACCTGAACTTGGTGAGCAATGAGCAGCGTCCTCCAGTTCACAAAACTAAAACATGTCATTTAAATACACTGTGCTGGCGTCTCTATGTCTTGTGTTCTTTGATCTGTCCTATGGTGCGCAGACATATTTAAGCATTTCCCAACAAAATGACAAACCGCACGATATAAAGATACTTAGTAATATTCTAAAAAAAGAACACCTGGTATTCCTCTGCGTCTATCTGGTGCACAAAACTCAAAGTGCAGAATTGAAAAAAGAAAAAAACGCACAATACTAATTGGCCCGTACTCACAGCCAGCGACCTGTTGTGCTGTTCGAATCAACTTTCTGAGAACCAAAGAGAAGCCTCTCGACGGACCCACAGCGTGGCTGACGCATGCGTTATAGGCACCCTGCATCCGCTAGGAGCCACTACCGAACGCCCACCGAGCAGCGCCGCGCTACACTAGTCAGTGTAAGGGAAAGCGGCAGAACTCCCGCCGCCGCTGACTCCTGCTCGCGCGCTTCCGTCATTGTGGTAGCCCAAGCAGGAATGTCTACCCTGCAGGCACCCACAGTGTGTACCACTGCAGCCGAGTTGCGACTCGCCGAGATCGCTTCCCAATTGGCTAGCACGCGCGACGGCGCCGCAGAGAGGAGAACGTATCGGCACTGAGTTAGATCTGGAGGGTGCCCATACCTCGACTTGAACGGGCACACCCTGCTTTTTGTCTAGGCCTTTTCTCGATCTTTGACACTTGCACCGCGATTCTGTCAGGGACTTTTTGAAGAAACAGGTGGTTAAGTTGACACTGCCTGCGCCTCGCACTTCAAACTCGCACGATTGTAATGCCCACGCGTAAGGACTTTCAGGAGTCAACGAGTGTCTAGGAGGACAAGTGAAAAACATGGTGAGAGCTTACGAGACGAGGCAGTCGGTGCCGTGGCTGACAGACTCACTAGCGCCCGCTCGTCTCTGCGTGTCCAGCGACGCAGGCCTATTCTTGTACCGTCCAATTTCGCTAGCTTCAACGCGCTCGTCATCAATCCAGGCACCTCAGGTGCAGCTTCCCATTGACAGAAAGAAGTTTCGTCGGCCGATCGCCGTTTTGCAGAACTCACGGTCCCTTTGCGAAGCATGTCCTGCACAGTCATCTGGAGTCTCGTCCGAAGGAGTCTTGTGTCACCTTGGGTGGATCAAGACTCCTCTGGCGACTCTGCTAGGGCGTTTACGGGTGCCGCATCACTGGGGCCTTGACTGACCTCTATACGACTGACCTCTGGATGACTACGTCCCGTGGAGCTGGTGCACCGAAGCGAGGAGGAGAGAAGCAAGGCCGCTTCCACTCATTCTCATATGTTTCCAGGGGGACAATGACGTCATAGCCCTCGCTTGATCGCGCCCTTCTTTTCCAAATTACGGCCATCCCTTGAAGATATCGATGCATGAGTGATGTTTTGGAGTTCGTAGCGTCCCGTTCAACGCTTCTGTGGCCTTAGTTTGCGAGATCGTAATTTCGGTTCAGTATCCCTTTAAGCGCGGTGCAAACCGACACATATCCCGGATTCGTGTACCGGAACACGTATAAGTGCCGCGCGCGCAGCTGACCAAGTGGGCAGCTTGCCAGTGGCCCAACGGTTATCGCGCTTGTCTTCCACGCAGAAGGCCAGGGTTCGCTTCCTGGCCGCGGCTACACATTTCTCTTGACTGTGTAATGTGATGTTCTGGTAAATTCTCGAAATTCGAGTACCATCTTGCCGATTCGAGGTTAAAATATTCTACGCACCGAACCTCTACGCCGAATGTTCCAGAAGCCCACGCCAGTAGCAAGGGGGGCTCCGCGTAGCAAGCCGGAGTCAGTCCCGACGCAGCGCTCGATCCTGTTGTTACGCCGACTTCAACGCCCGCGACGCTTTGTTGTTATCTTCTGTTTCCCTTTTGTTTTGGGTACAAGTTTGCCCCATAAAGCGTTTAGTTTTTTCAGTTATTTTTTGTTTCACCTCGTCATTCGTGACGAAAGATACCCCGCCGCAGGTTCTGACGTCACTGCTCTGTTGTTACGTGTTCCGGCTCCAGTATCTGGACTTCAAATATTTCAGCTTATACGGGTGCCCGTACTTCGACGTAGGCGGCCGTAGTGTGGGACCGGCCAATCACGGATCGCGCTTCCTTCCCTCCGGTGATCACGTACCTCTTTGCGTGCTGGGTTCAATCCCCCTCCCCGCCCGTTTCGATCTGGATGAGCATCGTACCGGCGTGCAGTCGTGTATCACTACTGCGTGGTGCACGTTAAAGACCCCAGGCTAGCGGTTGTATCTCGCGGGCTAAATTGCTCATCTACAGCTGAGACACCAGACGCCCACTGAGGCAGACTAACTTCCGGCTGTATAAACATACACACAACAATTTTTTGCTCTTTGCGTGCTTGACAAACGAAAGTTGTTTCCGACGTCGGCAACGCCGGTGGCGCCGAACATGGGCTTCACCAAGTGCGCTGCTGCCGGCCTCTCACAGCAATTTTCCGGCGCCGGTTCACGCCTTTCCCGTCGTAAATTAATTTTTGTATTCTCTTTTGTGCGCAATAGTTTCGGTGCGATGACCTAAGAATTCGCCTGTTTTGCCGAAGACTGTTCAACGTCCTAGTTATCGATCGAGCCAAGCGTGAAGAACGAGGCGCCCGTTGATACCGGAGGAAGGTTTGTCGGCTCTGCTTTTATGTCCGTCAAGATGCGTCGCAAACTCAGGGAAGTGTGAGCTTCCCTTGCGGTGATTTCTCTGGGTATTTGTGGGTATCCGTTTTTGTGCGCAGTAGTTTCTGTGTGATGACGAGAGAATCTGCCTGGTACGCCGACGATTGTTCAAGATTTCCGCACTTGGTCAAGCCGAGCGTGCAGACGAAGTGCCCGGAAGAAAAGTTTGTCGCCGCCACTGCTTTCTTGGTCATATTGCGTCGCAAACTTGCGGTGGCGTGAACTTCCCTCGCGATGTTTGCTGTGGGGCGGCAAAAAATGCTGTGCTCACCACATTCTCATGTGTCGATACAACCTTGAAGCATCAACAAACTCCTCTACTCCTATGCTGGCGTTTTTAAATGAATGATGGCAACGGAAACGTCGCCTTTGAATTATTCTTTATTCGACTGTGAAATGTGGTGTTCATGCCAAGTCTATACTCTGTTTCAGCTTATGTTGTACCGCAGCGGAGGCCAGAAGCGCGAGCTCATAGCGTTGGTAGCTGCCCCTAATGCACGAGAGCTTGTGCCGTTGAGATCTGCCCCAGAGCAAGGAGCTCACGCTTGTGGCTTTTTCTGCGGTACATCATAAGGTGAAACAGAGTATAGTAGTTTGCGATCAGTCGCGCGGTAAATCAGGTAAGAAATGATAGCCTCGTCATATCATTGTCTAACATTGAGGCTTTGTGGGACAAAGTTATAACAGTGCACTGCCGTAACCCTTTAGGTTTTGATGGCAGAAAGTATAAACTTTTTTGTCTCTCTTCTCTTTCTCTTCCAAAGTGCCGAAGGTACTATCGAATTTGAATGAAATGCGAACACCGAAGCGCATGGCCGTGGACAGATGCTGCACCTCCTGAGACTGGAGGCCACTGGAAACTGATAAAACTGCGGGGGAGAATAGGGCGCTCGCGGATGCGTCCCACTCCGATGTTTTTACCTCGCCCAGCGCAACCCAAGCTTCGACACTGCGCTGGTGTGAATTGTAAGTTCTATCACAGCCACTTTCGTTAGCTCCGGCATGCGCGAGCAAAGCCAGAAAGCTCGCCGCCTCGCGGGAGCGTCATGCTCCTCCTAAATTGCGTAGTTTATTCTTTTTCCCTTTTTTTTTTGTGAATTGTATAGCATAAATGGTGAGACGTTTGAGACGAAAGAACAGGAGGCAAGTTTTTATGTATCAAGTCCCAGCGTTCACCCCTTTATTATCACTAGTTTAGTTGTCATCTCCCATCCAAGCTGTCTTACTATTTTTCAGGAGCCTGCACTATCAGTTGTTCCCCAGGACATCTGCGTGGTTCTATAATAACTGACGTAAATCAAGCTCCACGGGTTTTCCGTGCAAAAGCTAACTGCTTCAAATTTTATTCCATACTTCTTACATACGAGGTTACCATTTCTTGAGCGCGCTGGACGAGATCATGGCTATGCTTTGAGGAGCGTTGCTTGCTGCTCAATAAAGTAACTGTATTTTGTTAAAGTGTTTGGTGAATACGGGAGCTTGTGGACCTGCATTTCGGCAATTCCAGCGCCACACGAGACGCAAGGACTAGAGAGGACACAGGGCGGGCGCTGGGAACTGAGATAAAAAGTTTGTCGAGCGTAGAAGCTGGGGTTCTGCTGGGCGAGGGTCAAAGACATCGGAGTAGGACGCACATTCTCGTTGCGTCCTACTCTCTACCCCGCAATTTTATCAGTTTTCAGAGGCCTCCAGGAGGCCTAGCGTGTGTCAACGGCCACACGCGCTTCCTGTTCATATTTTATTCGAACCCGATAATATACCTTTGCCGCCTGGCGACAATATATCGTTCCGCCTCGATCGGCGTTGGCAGCGAGCTTCGCGCCTGGAACCAATCGACGTTGCCGATGTCGCCACATCGCGGAGCAGACGACGCGCTATTTTCTCGACAGCGCAGGCACTTGTAGCGGCCACATTACACTCGCGACCGCGAAGTACCTCCGCCAGTCTCCGCCGCGCTATGTACCCTCTCCCTCTTGCCCCGTATTCTGAATACGCTCTAGTTTTCAGGACAGGCCGTCCAAACCACAACGTAAAATTTCGCTCGGTATATTGTTTTATATTGTTTGACCTGTTCCGGCGTAGCATTTGCAATACGTATCAGTTCCGAACGCGCTTTTCGGATGGGTGCGATTTTCAGGAATTGAAGGCAGAGTGGCGTCCGTCCCAGTGCCAGGACCAACACCGTGCCTCACTCGAGCCGAAGCTGGTGCGGCAGGTACTCGACAGTCACGCCTTCAGCTTAGTAAATAGCCTCCCCGCCCTCTTGGTCCACTGAAACCTCTCGAAACCGTTGACGTGCCACGTCTTTTGGATACGCCCTCGACCTTGCCGTACGGCTCGGCTCGCTTCACGGAGTCGTCAGGAAGGTGGAAGGGGATCCATCGCAACTTGGGTCGTACCTCCGGCTTCGTCCGGGTCGATGACGAGGCATCGACTGCCCTTGACTTCAGAGGTCTGCGCGGCCAGCAACTTTTCCCGGGGAGGAGAGGGGGAGTATCTGACCATCCACACATGGTTCATCTCAAATGAAGCAGCGGTGATGTTCCTTAGCACAGAGATGGCAGTAATGACATTACTGTATTGAAATTACGGTTTACAGCAGTTTAACTTACTTTTTCTAGTAATGATTAACGTAATGAATTACTCTTCTAGGCTGATGATTCAGTAATGTAATGAATTGCTTTAAGGAAGTAAAACTCAAGATATTAAGTCATTACTGTTTGAAATTACTTTTGTCCCAAATCAAAAAGTGCGTTTGCAGGGCTTTAAAAAAATGTTATTTTTCGTGGTGAAATGTCGTCAGAGAGGCATCAGAGCAAATTAACGACGACCATCTGAGTGCAGAGCCTCGTGCAAAGAACTTGACAGATGCACAAAGTCGAAGCTGGTAAAGTCAAAAAAAATAGATTACGAGTAAAGACATCACTGAAGGCCACGGTTCATGGAATCCAGGCAAGACAGATTCAGGGCGTCACGTCATCCCCGCGATGGCAATACTTCGTTCATCCCTAAGCTGACAGTGCGGTGGGAGCTACGAGCTTACCATACCCAATCAACCTCTTTCGTTTGATCACCTGACTCGTTCCTTTCTCTGCTCGTGGATACGAACGAGAGCGTGCTTATGTGGCGAAAGATAGACGCGTGACTGCTCCAACGAGCATGCAGTTTCCACCGCACTGTCAGTTTAGAAATAAACGGCTTATATGCTACAAGGCGAAGGACACGTTACCAGCGAGGTTAGTCACATTTTAAAACCCAGAAGTACAGGACAAACAGTCCCCCAGACTCCTTGCTTTTTCGTCAAGCAAAATAAAACCGTTAGCTTCGACCATTGAGAACAACAAACGACAGGAACAAATAGTTACTCCCAAATGCCTTGACAAGTCCCCGCAGTGGTTCATGCGTAACCTCGGCCTTGTTAAGCATGGTGCTTTTTGTAGTCGGAAAAGGCGGGAATAGAGCAAGCAGGAGCCGCTCGCGGTATGCATCGCTGCCTTTCCTTGGGAAGTTTATTCGGGAATAAACCTACGAGCAGATATCGCCCCCGGTTTGTTGGGGAAAGTACACATTTTAGGAAGCTCGCGCCAGAATGCGCTTCTGCGCTTCTGGCTGGTCACGTAGATGGGCGACGCTTCTGCCTAGCAAGTACCCAGTTCCCTTGTGTGACAACGCGCCACAACTTGGGTTCTTCCTGTGTTTGGGAACAATACTCCTTGAGAGGAATGGCAGGAATGCGTAGTGCTCTTGGGAAAATAGGGTTACTTGGCGTCCGAGGCGGAAGAAAATCGTTTCACTTGACGACTTTTTTGTAAGAAGAGCTCCCATGGCCCGACTTAACAAACTGGCACGGACTATAACTTCTTCAATAATCAGGAAGACGGAAACATATCACCCTTTAGCTAAGGACCTTTACCGTTGAATGAACAGCGAAACCGGTGAGTCGACTCTCTTTGAGTCACATCTAAAGAACGAAGCTATTCATCGTGTTTTACACTTAAATGCTGTGCGCCAGGAAAACGAATGTTCAGTGTGGTTCACCTTGAGGGGCCATCAGGCTGTTTCGGTGTAAACAAGAAGATCTGAGTTTTGGTATATACTGTAAATAAAATGAGCATGAATCACTGCCTCAAGTTATTAAAAAGTAGTGTCAAAGTAATTTCATAACTTTTGGAAAGTAATTATAATGTAACGTCATTACTTTTGATCTGCGGTTATTTGAAATTTAATTCACTCATCGATTTATTTGTAGCAGTTTTCAAAAAAGTAAATAGTAATGTAATTTAATTACCTCTTCAAAATAACTTGCCATTTCTGCCTCAGTACACCTGCGTACTCAAGTCCAGCCTTAAAGTATTCGATTCTGTAGGGCCGCGCTCCGACGTCGGCGTGTAGAAAGACAGAATTCAGCTTGTGAACGCCTGTCGGGACTGGCGGCATGATAATACAATAACAAAGATATCGAACTGAACGCCAATAAAACAAGGACATAAGGAAGGAAAGAGGACACGAGCCGTAACTCGCAACTGAAAGTTTAGTTTGAAAATTCTCACTTGTCCTCAAAGTTTGTGAAAACAACAACTCATTTACCCTTTACGCCTGCCCCCCCCCCTCTTTCTGCAAAAATACTAATTCTATACCAAGGAGGGTCAACGATGGCTCGCTGACACACTTGCTTGTGTTTCTTGTTTTTATTTCATGGGCTTCCTCTACCTCTCTTGCCGTTTTGATATTCTGTCTCCCGATAATTTTGATATTCCCAAAAAACGAGGTGTGCACACGCATCTATTACATTGCACTGCCGTGTGACACGTGGGTGACTGTTCAGTGGCGGTAGCATGCTACCTTGCGCGGCAATTACCGCGAGGGAGCACGCAGGTGCCACTAAAGAGTCACCCTCGGGTCACATAACAGTGCATTGAAATAGAAACGAGTATCTACCGATTTTTCAGATATCAAGATGATCGGGAGACATAAGAACAAAACGACTAGAGATGTACAGGAAGCTTATGGAGTAAAAACAAGAGGCACAAGCGAGTGTGTCAGGGAGCCATCGTTGGACCTTCTTGGTGAAGAGTTTGTATTTTTGCAGAAAGACGGGGAGAGGGGGGGGGGGAGGGCAGGGTAAATGGCGTGTTGTTTTCACAAACTTCATCTATAAGTGTTGTTTTTTTTTAATTAACCTTTGAGTTTCGAGTTACGTCTCTGTTGTCTCTTCCTTACTGTTGTCTTTGTTTCTTTCTTTTTTTTTCTTTTTCGCACCTTTAATCCGAGATAAAGAACCAACTAATAATTAAAAGTTTTAGTACTGCGTACAGGAGCAAACACAAACGCTATGCGTTAGCGTTGCGTTCTCCACGCTCCGCGTGCGCGTCTTCGCCATGCGCCAATCCAAGAACGCAGTTTGGGCTCCGCGCGTGCGCAGTGTAGAACACGCAACGCCGCCGCAAACACACAAAGCTTGCGTTCGCTCGCATACGCAATACTAAAACTCACGAAACTTGGCAGCTGCGTTGATCCGTGAATCTATGCATATATAAGTAGCCGCTAAAACCGCTCCGACGGAGCTCATGTCGATACGTTCGTTCTGCTGCGAAAGCCAAAGGGCGAATTCTGAGCTGCGTATAGCACAGCTGCTTTGGAAGACTTGACCCTTACCAAAAAGAAGCGTCTGCGCATGCACGAAACGATGCCAAACGATGCTAGCACCCCCATCCAGGCTGTGAGCAACTAGGCGCGCGGCCGTTTTTAGGACAACATTCTACTAGGCTGCCGCGGAAACAAAAGATTCGTCGTGGGTTACCTTGTTGCTCATAAAGCCAGCAAACTCTATAGCCAAAGGATACAAAAATCCCATTTTACCGGGAAAGACAGCACCTACCTCAATAACCAGTAGAAAAAAAAAAGGTTCGGCTTCTCGAGGAGCATTACTTATTTACTCTTTTATGGGGTGAATTAATATATATGGGGATAAATTTTAGATTAGCTGCCCGTTTGATTTTATAAAGACGTACCTTTCTTAAATTGCAAAAGCATTGTTTCTTTTTTCGACAACCAAATGTAAAAACTACTTGGAGAAGCACATGAAAATGCGCAAAACGTATTTTTTCTTGGTCTGACAACGACTATAGTATTTTGGATTTCGGTCGACCGAGCTGTGTCCCGTAAACAGAGAAGCTTGGATATCCGTCGTGAATAGAAGGAAGTTGGACGGCCCACCGTGGCACCGGAATGAGCACTGCC
The DNA here is from genome assembly GCA_037355805.1 of Ixodes ricinus. Classification (NCBI taxonomy): domain Eukaryota; kingdom Metazoa; phylum Arthropoda; class Arachnida; order Ixodida; family Ixodidae; genus Ixodes; species Ixodes ricinus. Next base: position 24,223 of record JAZHYW010030137.1, read on the forward strand.
GGACCCGCAGCGTATCATTTTATCATGGGAATCGTCGATACTTTAAGGTTCTGACGAGTACTAGATGGTTCGCTAAGCCTCGACATTTAACCCTCTTACAGGTTCAAACCCAGAATTGCCAAGCGTTCGGCAGCGTACGATAGGTGGCGCGTTGCAGCTTGCGCAAATCATGACGTGGCTAACAGTGGGATCGGTGTTACTTGAACATAGATATGCTTAAATCTTCGCTATGTCAACTACAATGGTTGTCATTATTTCTATCACACGGGCTGTTTAATGTTATTTCTAAACCTACTGGTATGGCACCTCAACATGTGGCGTTCCTTGTCTTGTTTTTTAACAAATGTTTGTGAATCTGATGTTATCGCTGGCGTGATTGCAGAAACCGATCAATGATCGCCTTCCAATTTATATGCTTGCTGTTGTAGGTTTCAAAAGAAAATGTAACTTATACAAATAAGATATATCATAGAGATATAAGCACAAATAACCTTGAACGTTTAGAACGATACCTAAATTGGTAGACTGGAGTACTGTGCTACCTCGCTCATCGGCTGACGAGATGTGTGATCACTTCCTTGATAAGTCTATTTTTGAACTATCGTTGTTTTTCTTACCGTGTTCAGAAAGTGCCCTTAAATCTCGCAAACACTGCGTTACGAATTAAATTAAAAGAATCATTCATAAAAAGTCATTTTATCTTCGATTTGTGTGCAGTGAAGACTACAAAAAGCTGTCTTTTATTCATAAAGCAATCTAATGTTCTAACGCAAACCTTAAGACAAAAAAACAAAAAAACGATACGTACATTATACAATATTTTGTTTGAAGGCAGACAACAGAACGAATGTTGTTGAAAAAATGCATTTCTTATTCAAACATAAGTCGTAGGAAGAAAGCGGTAAGAGAAATTAAAATCGATGGTATAAAAGTCAGTGGCGTGGCAGCAGAAAAATTCAATGAGTATTTCGATGAGCTTGTTCAAAGCATACATTCAGAAGATGCATCGAGATATGTACTCAGGGCTAACAACAGTTTATTTGTTTTTCCAACTGATGGCGTGGGACACATTCTGTGCTTCGTGGTCTTTGTGAACAATATCACGCGAAGGATAATTTTTTTTCTACCGTCTTGTCACGTTTTTGCTTTTTTTGTATTGCTTTTATTGTGCAAACGTAAGGGAAAAAAATAAAGTTTTCCCCTTATTAATCCATTTAAGTGCCACGCCCGACTACGCTTGGGCGCGCTCCCAAGCAGGTTTTCAATTTCGATTTTCTCCTTCCTCTCCCAACAAGGGTTGTCGATTTTATTTTTTCTTGTTGAGCAATATTGGACAGTGTTTGTTATAGGGGAAGTCTGTCACGGTTCGCTCCTTGGTTGCTCCAGTAAGGCGAATCTATAGCTCTGCTCGATTCGGCCGGAAAGTTCTGGACTTGTTCAATCCGAGTTCAGACGAGTGCAGGAGCCGTGCAGCGACCACGCAGAGTCAGTGCAGCAACCATGTTGGGACTGGCGCTGTGATCGACTTCCGAGCGGAAGCGCAGGGTGCCACCTGCATCCGGTAGCTTTCTGTTTCTCCAAGCCACGTCATATGCAACATTCAGTTCTTCGCTGTTTGATAGGATCATTCACGCAATTATGTGTGTTTTTTATTCGTAAAAATGGTTTTAACACCAAATTCGATCTCTTCGCTTTTATAACGGTTACCTTCTGTGTTCTATCGTTTCCATAAGCATTTGTGTCCTTCGACCGCGTACGCCACGATAGCATTTACATTAATTTGGATATAGCAGATTAATTCAACGTGTCTTGAGTTTCGCATTTTGATGATAGGTTCGCGGCATTATGGTGATTTCGCGTCGTGGAGTTAGTGGCGGTATGCAGTGGTCTTCGAAGGCGAAAGGCGGGCGAGATCGTCGTCTATGCCAAAACAATTACCGACTGATGTTTTGACGTAAAGTAGAAGAGTTTATTATGATTCTCGAGCAGATCCTCGGTATAGTGCCAAACCAATGCCAATTCTACGTGATTTATCTTTTTGCAGGTCCCGTTAGTGGGTGGCTACATATACCAGCGGACAAAGAATGCCACATAATATGCCCAGATTTACGTGGACACGCGAGGGCCACTGCACAAAACCGCAGACCTCGGCGATGTATCGGGGTTGGCAGTCCAGGGATGCTGAAGGCAGGGCTACTACGAGCGCCATTCTTTCCCGTGTGTTTAGAAAGAATATCAACATAGCAAATATTTACGTAGCATCCAAGAGAAACAACGGACGTGCGACAACCTTTCAACGCTTACGGAGGGAGTCCAAGCTACACGAGCAGGTGAGTAAGACGCTTTCAAAATATCACATTTGAGCTCAATCCTATCTTCAGTTAACGCCTCGCTTCCACGTCCAACAGAGGTACAGTATTTCCACCAATAAAAGTAAGTGTAACCTCCGTATTGGCGTCAACATCGCAAGACATTTGAACAAGCTTAGATTTCTGAGGAACGGCACTGTGGGCATTGACAGACAAAGAGTGTCTTCTGCTCTCGTTGTCTGCGTCTGCACGGACTCTGAACTTACTTCGGAGCCGAAACAAGGTTTTGAGGAACTGAGACTGAGCCCGTTCAGAACTGGGATGAATCGAACGCGCCGGTGCTGCGGAAGCACAACTTCAGGTTGAATCGGAGTGCGGCAGTTCCTGCACTGCTGAACTTGTTCAGCCAGTTCAGGCAGAATCGGACAGACCTTATGTTGTTCAACCTCGTACATTATGGCGAACACTGAGATCTAGAAATTAATAATAAGCTAATTTAGCGATAAACAAACTATCAAAGTCCCAGTTCTGAATTTAAAAAGACGTCGGTTAAGCACACTCGAAAATTAAGTACCCTAGGGTACGCTAGGCAGTCGTCACATTCCACAGTTCCGTGTCTAAAAAAGTATAATTCGAGAAAAATATTCTACAGTAGGTGACAGTTTAAGAGTAAAGTGAAGCTCCTCGCATCTTTCTACTTTAGCATACCACACGTTGAAGAGGAGGCGACCTCCTCTTCAGCGTTCGATCTGCTAAAGTAGAAAAAGGTGAAAAGGATCTTCCACTTAACTGCTAGCCTGTCACCAACTATAGGTTTTAGGCATGCAGACATCAATTAACTTTGAGTCCATAAATCAGTCTGTCTTTGATAAATAAATATACTTCATAAAGCATGCTATCAGGTTTTCTGCATGAGACCAAACTTTGTGTTCGACATCCGGCAATAAAAAAACCTGCACTCAAAGGATTAAGAAAAATTTTATCTTAAAAAACTGAGATTGTTGCGTTACGTAAACCGCCCCATCGAGATTTCTTTTCTTTTTCTAAGGGCGCTAAGATCATTTGTTTTAAGATGGAGTCAATCAAGAAGGGAGCGGAGTGTGTTTTGTAATAAGGAAAGTAATTCGACGGTTACAGTTCAACGACAGTTCAGAATTGAGTATGGACGAGATTGTCCAGATGATAAAAGCACAAAATTTTAGTTCGCAATGTTTAAAGGCGTCATATGTATTTATTAGACACTAATATCAGTCCCCACAACGGGGACCATGTAGGCGCTGAGCAACACAAAAAAGCTGAGCATGAGTAGAGCACTCAGAAAACATAGTTCACACGGTGAGCATAACTAGCACGCTGAATGGTAATATATCAAGCACAAAAAAAGAACACATAATACGAAACAAGAGTATTGTGAGTGACAGTTTCAGAGACATGGAGTAACTTTTTCAAACCTCTTATATTGCCGCGCGCGCAACTTGCCAAGTAGGCAGCGCGGCGTGGTATAGCGGTTATAGCGCCCGCCTCCCACGCGAAAAGCCAGGGTTCGATTCCTGGCCGCGGGGACGCCTTTTTGTTGACATCTAATGTAATGTTCTGGTAAATTCGAGAACCGTGTTGCTTGTTCGAAGGTCAGAAAGTTCTACCACGCCGAACCTTCTGGGCCGATTATTCCAGAAGCCCACGCATGTAAGTACTATCGTGAGCAATATGAGAGGGAACAGCGGAGCGCGTGCCAAATAGCCTCGAACCCTACCCGTGGCGATACGCTGCGGCAGCTCTTGGAAAGAAGGTGGAGAGAGCGGTGCGCTTTCGTCTGCTGACGGCACCCCCGCCATGCTGGCTTTCCTCTCGCGCGGCACCTGATAACGATGAACATTGCGAGGCGCTTTTATACGTCGTATCATTGATAGCTTTGCGAACTTGAAAAAGAAAGCTCACGGCAACGAGATGAAAACAGTTTTATTGACGCCTGCCAATATAAAAGAAAGACAAAAAATTAATACACAAGCAGTGTGGTATCAAGACGTTATCGCCGTTAGTAGTCGGCGATGAACTATACCGCGTGAAAAGTAAGCTGCCAGTGGCGGGGGTGCCGGCAGCAGACGAAAGCGCACCGCTCTCTCCACCTTCTTTCCAAGAGCTGCCGCAGCGTATCGCCACGGGTAGGGTTCGAGGCTATTTGGCACGCGCTCCGCTGTTCCCTCTCATATTGCTCACGATAGTACATAAGGGGCTCCGCGTGGCGAGCCGCAGTCAGTCTCGCCCCAGCGTTCGACTCTGCGCTTACGCCGACTTCGACGCCCGCGACGCTCTATTGTTATCTTCTGTTTCCTTCTTTATTTTTGGGCACAAGTTCGCCCCATTAAACGTTTAGTTTCTTCAGCTATTCGCCGCCTCATCACTTGTCCTTCGTGAAAATATATTCATGACCATTGTTGGCTGACACAAGAGAGGTTCGAAGTTGGACACTCGGCGAGAAAGTCGGCGACGTCGCCTATTGCCGCGATAAGTCACCACTGCTCCGCTCTTGGCAAGCACCAAGGTCAAGCGTGGCGCTGGGCGGTCGCTGCGGTCGGTGATCTCGCCAATTTTCTCGCCGAGTCACCAAAACTTGGAGCCCCAGAACTAGTGGGTCTAAAGCCACTAAATGAGCTACGCTTAGAATACACACCGGCACTCCGTTTCCCAATCTGCTAGGGGGCGCCGTTATCTTGGTGACTAGAGCAGAGGACGCAACTGTCCATCGTCAACAATTCAAAAATGCCACTTCCTCAGCGTTAGATCCGGAGTTACGAAGCTTCAGGTGATATCGTTCCGCTCTGTCGCTCCAACTGTTGTAAAATTTCTAGAAGACGAAAAAAAAAAACGTTTCCCGTGATTTCAGATGAAGCTTCCGACATATTGTAGCTATAATTTCAAACACCAAAATTGCTGAAGTGTTAATAGTTCCATATAGTATTTTTATCCGAACAGCCCCAAAACGTTCAGACTTGTCCCCCCCCCCCCCCCGGCCTAGATAGAAAAAACGCTAGCATCGCTTTGTTTTGTTTTTTTGCTAGAAAGGGCCAGAAGGCGTGACTGTGGCCTTTAGCGACCCCCTTCTCTATTCTGCGGAATCTGCAAAGATAAAATCGTTATAAAACACAAGTCCCCTGTATTTTTACCATCATAACTGGGTCATTCATTTGGTCAATCCAAACAATTTAATAGTTTTTAGAGCGCAGCTCTTAGGAGCCCGTTTCCGGCTTGAGCGGCGTCGGCGTCGCCGTCGGTGTCGGCGTAACCGTAAGGTCACGTGACCCCCCAGGTCACGTGGCCCCTAGGTCATGTGACCCCCAGGTCACGTGACCCTCCCCAGGTTACGTGACCCCCGGGCCACGTGACCACCCTAGGTCACGTGACCCCCAGGTTACATGACTCCCCTCCCCTCCGTGATCACGTGACCCGGTGGAGGAGGGTCACGCGACCTCCTCCTCCTCAAGAGCTGCGCTCCAATTCGGCGTTAAACGGAGTTGCAAACGGCTTTCATTTTTTTTTCTTCTTTTTTAATTTTTTCGACGTTACCAAGAGTATAAGATAGAATATTTTATTTACATCAGATCTTAGTCTTGATTCTGAAATGCAGGTATTAACTACTGAGGAAGGTGGCGCTATGCTGCTCCTCGAGGGATATTCGTACACCTGAAGCAGAGCGATCGAGACGACGTTGCATTGGGTCTGCCGGCCAAGACGAACCTGCCAAGCCAAGGTGACAACCGATCTCGCTAAGACTAGTATAGTATCTTCCATCAAGTCTGCATACGCCTGCCAGGGATCCAACGGAGCTTAACGCGCTTAGGATTCGTCACGATATGAAAAAGAAAGCAGGTAGTGCCTAATTGCGCTTGTTTTTATATTCCTGACTGTTCCTAATGCAAATGCTTTCTTCAGCGTGTTTCTGGATTGCAGTGGAAGGCCGCCTTGCTCCACACCAGATACCTCAAGATGCAGCAGCCTCGGCCACCAACGACACTGCTTCGCAGATTCCTGCTGTCTCGACGCTTCGGCGCACAATCCGCAAACAGGCAGCGCGCGAATTTTGTGTACAGTGTACCATCCTGCAGAGCCGACATCCGTATGCCTCAAGAGTTTAAGGTAAGGTGCGTCAGCGTTGCGTGAGTGACTTCTTGGTAATATTTTTACATTCATGCAGATCACAGCCAAAGGAGACTCATTCCTCCTCCACGACAGCGGCGAGGGCGACAGCGAAAGGCTTTTGTTATTCCCGACCGAGCGTAACTTGAGCGTTTTAGGAGCGGTCAACTACATGGTTCGCGGACGAGACGTTTAAAGTGGCTGCTCTCCAGTTCTACCAGCTCTGACACAGTTCATGCTGACGTAAACGGTGTAGTCGTGCGCTATGGCTTATGGCCTGCTGCCCAACAAGTCTGAAGCCACCTACGAGGAGGTAAGCGCTTAAAGCTTTGCTACGTTTGTGAGGCAAACACTTCGGTGCTCTGAATTCTGCTTTAGATAGCGCTTGAGACATAGAAAATTGTGCTCTTTCATCTGTCAAGGTTCTTTTATGTCCTGCTGCGTCGTACGGGGCGCCCATCTGCGTTGTCGTGGTTTACACGGCTTTTGAGGTCGCGGCCATCAATGCGCGACAAGCCGTAGCTTCCCGGAGGCCAGAATCCACGGGTGTTTCTTCCACCTATCCCAGTCAGTTTACAGGAAGGTGTACTCTAGTGGTCATCAGAGCCGCTATAACACAGACGAGGAGTTTGCGGTTAAGGGTCATAGTAGTTATTCTATCATTAGCAATAAAAGTAATTGCGGACAAAAACGGACTCGTAGAAAACGACAGGTGTGTGATGTTTTCTGCGAGTTATAATGATCAATCTCCACCAGCCTGTTTGGAACCTAACTATCTGTCCACTATTAACCTTTTTTGTTAATTTCAATGAAACCAACAACGTATGTTACATTTTATGCACTTTCATATGATGATGGTGCCGGCTGTTGGCGTTTTACCGATTTTCGACATCCCCGAGGCCTTTCAAGATTTGCTTGGGGTTTTCCCGCAGAGGCTGCACCCGTGGTAGACTACTTTGAGGATGCTATACCAAGAGGCCCCATCGAAACGACTTGTCGTCGGCCATCTTTCCACCAACGATTTTGTCAGTAAGGGAATCGACACTGCCGGAAATGCCAAGGGCAAATAACAGCATCCAAGCTTGGCATCGGTGACTCCAGGTTATTGTGTGAAGATATTTATTATGTCTTGTAAGAGGTTTTAGTAACGTGCTAAAATTAAAACTATTTTTTATTAAAAACAAATGCGATTCGGTGCGCACTCCAAAAGGATATGTGCAGTTTCTACTGTCTGTTTCGCAGAGTAACGTGGGTTGCAGCGCCCCAAACATCTGGGCATTCCTGTGTTGCAATAAGAGGGACCAGGGCATAATAGATATGAGGCTTGCACAAGCGGAGGGTGGCACGACATTATCGAGGTTGTCGAAGAAGCACGCAGACTGCAACAAGCGCCTTCAAGTCATTGTCAGCCGCTATAATGGTTGAGATCGTCTGGAGACTTTGAAGGCAGCAGTCCGAAATATTGCACTCTAGAGTTAAAACTTCGTTATGTTATAATTATGAACATGACTCATTGGCCTGTTTTTCGGTAGACAGAAGGTGAAAGTGATAATTATAGCGCATTGATTATTATTGTAGCAATATTCCGCTGCGGTTATATATGAACGTTTGTCGTCAGCCACTATATATGCGCTCGTAATGCCAAGTAAACAAGTAATGTATCCGGGGGGGGGGGTGCAAAAGTCCGATCTGTTTGGTCCAAACGGTTCGGACAAAAGAATATCTTGTAACTATTGTGTGACAGATCGTCCGGGTGGCGAATCGCCCTATGACGACTGTTCCGCTGTGACGAACGGGTTTGTTACCAGTTGCCCTATGACGAATGGGCATGTGACGATTGGGCCGTCTCCCGGCTACTGTGCCATTCTTCTAGAGAGACATATTCTTAACAGTTATAGTGATGGCTTTCGTCTGCTTCGCCCTTACTTTGCTGTTGTTTGGCCGTGCTGCTGTTTGGCCGTGAAAGAGAAACTTAGGTTGAAGAGCTTATAAACGCTCGCCAACTTTTTTAGTCATACACAGGTAAAGATACTACGAGTACGCATGTGATTATAACCAAAGTATGGCCGACGCTATACTTCGTTTATATTCGCCCATATTTATCTTTGGTTATAATTATTGGTTATAATAAGCGATCGGTGTCCTCTTTTGTTGCTTGTGTAGCCTAAACCGGACCATTACTAAAACCGGCGTGGCTACTAGGTGCGTTGTTTGTGAGCAGTCCGTGTACTAAACAGTTGAAACTGTCATGTAACGTCTGCCTCTAACTAACAAGGCCGTTTTAGAATGCTTGTTATAAAAAACCCTTTTGCTGCCATCTCCCAGTCACTTTTCGTGCGAGATGGCAACGGCCACCGAAACTCCGTTACCATGGCTCGGGCTCAGTGTATGTTTGAAGTGAGGTAAACGAAGTCAGACAATTTGCTCTTTGCATGTCTAGTCTATATGCCGAAACTCAAGCTGCTGAGCACACCAGGGACATCGAATTCTAATATGAAATAGCACATTAAGGTCAGTTATTCTGCAATGGCACTAACTTTGTTTACGTAAAAATGTGGGGTTAAGCTTTGTTAGCCAAAATAACGCACCTTTCTTTAGAGATCGTTTTTTTAGTCGCATAGTTTTTCAGTCATATCTCACAGTGCTCATTAACGTAAGCTAGCGAAAAACACTTTGAACATGGCTTGATTGAGTTTACTTGTATACTTCAGAAGAAGGGTAAATAAATAATGGCAGCTATATTTATATATTTAATATTTAATATTTTCTTAAGTTTGCGATTTATTTAGACAGTTTTTTTCTATCCTAATTTGTGATGAAATTTATTTACTTAATATGCCGTTGTACCACACCAGTGATAATTATAATTAACAGCGGTGCTTCGCACCAGTCCTAATTTTTTTCTTATTTTTCACCAATTCCTCCATTCGCAGGAGCTATCAGAGTTCTAAGTGCTTTCAAAGAAGCGAAAGACCGAGACTACAACCCACTTTCCCGACGTACCCTTGCTGAAGTAGATGAAGATCGACCGTATGCATGAAGTTCCCGATTCTCAAGAGCGGTTCGACAAACTTGTGGCGACATTTGTGACTGAGTCGCTATACAGCCATTTACTAACAGTCATATAATAACAGTGAAACCCAAAGTAACGAAAACCAAACGTAAAAGTAACGTCCGTTATTCATGGCAAGTAACGACACCGGTGTTTTGTTACATTTGCAAAATGGTGACGGAGCTCTGTAACGCCTTAGCTTTTTCCTAATGTAACGAGTAACGCTATTTCGTTACGTATTTTCGGTAACGGGCAGAACACTGCTATTTTCATTAATTAAAAAGTTTATTAACGAATTGTATTTTGCCAACTCATCACAAAGGATTAGCCACCTTCATAATGTCCCCCTGGATGCATAATTCACCTGCACAAACCGCATAAGTGTAACTCTCACGGCTTTTTTAAAACAAATATGTAAAGCTTGAGAGAAAAACATTCTGCATAATCGTATGTTGTTCTAATATGTTCTTATATGGTTCTTGTATGCCCTTATAAGGTATTATTCGATCATAAGCGTGTATCAGACAAAGCGATTTCTTCCACATATACGCTTTTTGCTAGGGACCACTTTATGCAAAACGTCGCAAATTGTATACAAATATGCGTCTTTGAATCCAACTTAGGAATACATAAAAATATTTTCTTAGCCATCATTGTGGATTTGTTAATAATTCAGAAGTGTAAGCCAAAGCAAAACTGCACGTCAATATTGAAGAAAAAAAAATCTTTATTTTTTAAAACTTTTTTTACTTCCTTGCAGTAACTTGAACTAACTTGTGATGGCAAAATATTGAGTAGCATATGAGCTCCGCTTGAGAAAAGCGACAAATCTTTACTCAACTTGAGCTAGCTTGTCTTCGGTATAGGGGCTTTGCCGCCGGACGCCTATTCCGAAGAGATATTCTCTAGACCCGACAAAGTGCATACAACGGTGCTGCTCTACTGCAGAGCGTAGAGGGTCGTCATAACATAAAAATATGAGACAAAGAAGAATAAAAGGCAAACAATAAACACAAAATTTCAGAAACAGCGAGTTTATTCGGTCACATTAACACAAAACAAAAAATCAAGAAAGCAGATAGTGACATCACGAAGATTTGACCAGACGTGGCTTGACAGGCTAAATTCCTACAAAATTAGCCACGCTTCCGACAACGAGCATCGGAAGCCAAACACCCGCAAAGATAATATCCGTCTAAAGAGAACCGACCAACTTCCTAATTTCAATGTGTTAGATTATGATGTTTCCTATTTGGTAGGAGTGCCGGCTAGCGCCACTAGTGCCGGCAGTTTTGAATAGTATGAATGACAGATGTCCATGAAACTCAAGAGCCCACACAAGGAAGGTCAGCCACCGCGTAAACAAAGCGAGGAAAGTAGTTTCTGGGGGGTCGCTATCTCGGCATTCAACACTGTGAAATGTAAAAGAAACAACATAGGCTTAGCATTTCTAAGTATCGAAATGTAATGTAACGTACAAGGAATACAGATATAAGTTCGTAACAACAAGGACGTTTTCTTGCTGTTTTTGTTTCACCACGCTTACCAAACATTTGGAACCTGGAGCAGACGTTTTCTGCCAGTTGAAAAACTGGTAGCTAAAAAAATCGTCTTGTTCTTCCCTGTGTTTAATGTTCTTACCTTTATTTATACTATCTCACATTAGCATTTTGAAAGAACATGTCAAAGAAGACTTCCCTCGCTTTGTTCACGCAGAAATTGACCCTCCTTGTGTGGACGCTAGAGTTTCTGTTTTTTTCAATTGTTTCCAATTTTTATTGACCGAAAAAAAGTATACAAAATATTGAAAAATAAAATGAACCCATAGCCGCAAGGCAATCTTTCATTTATATTGTTCGTAACCGCCGGGAGCAGTGGCGTCCGCTGAAATTCTTTAGAAAATGAGAGGGGGGGGGGGGGAGAGGCAGACGGATAAGAGAAAGCTTGGGACAGTATGACTTTCTGAGATGTGAAGAACGCACTCAAACGAGATGGTTAGGAAACATCATAATCTACACTCTGAGATTATAAAGTTGGCCGGTTCTCGTAGACTTGACAAAAAGGATCTTTGCGAGTGCTTGGCGGCGGATGCTCGTTGTCGGAAGCGTGTCTAGTGTTGTAGGAATTTAGCCTGTCTAGCCACGTCTGGTCAGATCTTCGCGACGTCATGTTTCGTTGTTTTTTTTTCGTATTTTTTTATCTTTCCTTGTTTTGGTGTGCTCGGCTGAACTCGGCTGTTCTTGAGATGTTATGTTGTGCTGTCCGTTCTTTTATTCTTCCTAGTCCCATAGTTTTAAGTTATGACGACTGTTCACGCTTTGCAATAGAGCAGCACCGTTGTACACGCTGTCGGTTTTAGAGAATACATATTTGGAGCCGACGTCGTGCGCCAAAGCCCCTAAACGAAGACAAGCTAGTTCAATTTGAGTAAAGGTTTGTTGTCGCTTTTCTCAATTGCTGATCATATGCTACTCAATACTTTCCCATCACAAGTTAGTTCAAGTTACTGCCACAAGTTAAGGAAAACTTTTAAAAAAATATGACTTTTTTGTTTTTATACTGACGTGTTATTTTGTTACTTTGAGAGAAATGATTTACGCTCCCGCATTAATAACAATCCACACAATAAGGCTACAAACATTTTTATAGATTCGTAAGCTTAATTTCTAGATACACATTTTTATACCTTCTCCCGCGTTTTGCATAAAGTTGTTTGTTGGTAAATAATATGTGCAATTAAGTATCTCCAAAACGTGTATTCTTTACGTGTTTCATAATTTTTTCGGCATAGAAATATATTATTGTAATATTTAATATTTGGTATGCATGTCGCACATTTTCTACAAAATAAAATTCAAAAAAACTCTTTAACAACGTGTTTGTTTCGGTGTGATATCAGAAGCTCTGCAAATTACCCTCGTGAAATATCGGCAATGTCCGCGCCTTGGGCTCCTCAATTTATATCTCTGGGGAAGATTTAGCTTCAGCGTTCATATATCGCTGAATGTTCCTCTTAAGAGCGTGGCTTTCACGCACATTTATTACAGAAATATCAAAACTAAAAGTATGACCAGGACAGTCATTGTACGATTTCACGTGGAAAGTCACAAAATTGACTGGCGCTCTCGTGCTATCAACTCTCGCCGAAGTAGGTGAGTAGACAACGATATACGCGGTATAGCTCCTTCTAGATAATTAAGCTTTTATTTTAATGTGAATACTAGTATAAAACTGCACCCCTGATAATTTTTGTATTCATCAAAAATACCCCTAAACAAAATGTCCTTCGAGGGAGGATATCTAATTCCTTGCGAGTGTGTATGTCGTGTGTGTGTGTTTGGGGGGGGGGGGTGGAGGAGGGGGAACCCATATATTAAAGAAATACAAAAAAAGTGATATGAGCGTAAGTAGCAAAAAACAAAAAGTAAGCGATAAATATATCCTTTTAAGAAGTCCCAGAAACAAAATGGGCGGTCGCCATTTCTTGGGCACGAAGGATAGTAACGAGAGTAATCTGATTATTTTTGAACGTACTAAAATTACTTGTAAAACCGTTATTTCTTTTTTCCTCACCATTCTAACGACGCCCTTCGTTCCCTCAAGTTTCCTAGCAAAGGAATCCTCTAAGCATGGTCTTCAACTGGAGAGTGGTTTACCGAAATTGGTAGATTAAGATAAGTAGTTCATAATTTTTTTCTATTTTAGTCCAGTAATGGACAGCAGGAAATTCCCGTTTTTAAACCACTTTGAGACTCCGAAGTAATCGGAGCAGTTGCTGTTGTCGGAGCGGTGGCCGAGCCAAAGAAGTTGGCGTAACGTGGTTTATTCGGCTAGCATCGCCGAAGAAAAGAGCAGAAGCCGCCGTGCTTAGATACGCTTATATACGTATACAGGGTATTCACTGGACGCCATATTTGAGGTACCTGCTCAAAGCGCATGCTCGGGAGAAGTTTCCCGTCAGCTCTCGGGAAATCCCAAGAGAAGAAGGGAAGGAGAAACTCTCTTCTCACCGGGACTCTCCTTTGTAGGTCCCAGGTTTCCCCAAACGTCGCTATTCTCCCGCTTGAAGATTATAGAAGATTAACTTTCACTCAAAATTGGTACAAAAGCGGCTTTCCCTTTTCTCTCTTCCCCGGTAGTTCGAAAGCAGCAACGAGCTCAGCTATGACCGCCAGTGAATACACCCTATAGTGTCGACGTTATAAGCGTACGTCATAGAGCGGCCTTGTGCGCGTTACCGAGATACAACAGAAACGGTTACTGTTTCAAGTAACGTGAAATTACTTTCCGTCTCGAGTCTAATCTAATATAAAACTTTTTTAAGGAAAGAGTAATTATACTTGTAATCGATTAGTTTGTTTTCTTTTTTCGAGTAAATTGTACAAGACTGGTAAGGGCCCAATCAGATGCTCGAAGACATGCAAACATACGTGCTAAAACTATGGTGCCTGGAACGCGTCTCCGACTGGTGTGTTTACCGCGTCCAAAAAAGTGGTCCTTCGATTTCCGCCTGATGACGTCATACAAGTGTCATGCTGTCGCCGATCGCGATCCTGGCGGCGTCCAACAGTTGTGGTGCATATGGCAGACGCCTGTTCTGCTGCAGGTCGCTCTCTACTGTGACAGTCTACGCAAGCTACAGCCACCGGAAGTTGGGACGCCGTGACGACAGCGACACTCGCGTTCGCTCGTGCTTTTCGCCAGCATTTCTACGGCCAACCGCCAGGATCTCGACAGTCAACAGCATGGCATTCCGGCTTCTGTGACGTCATTTGTTGCCACTTGGGGACCACTTTTGATGCATGGGCGGAATAGGACGCTAAACACACCAGTCGGAGACGCGATCCAGGCACCATACTGAAACTACAAGGGGAAGGCGCAAGGGGAGGATGTGGCCGAGCGGGGGATTCCACTTCCGGCCGCCGCAGCGTACGGACGTGTTAATCCATGAGCTCCCTCGGAGCGGTTTCAGCGGCCGTTGGCCGTGGTAACAGGAACTCGGACTCTGTTGCCCAGGAATACCAAGTCGTTCTGCCGCCACTTCCAACAGGTACTACAGTTGTGAATACAGTGGTTTTGCATGCCGACTTGAGTGCAAGGCCCTACCGTCTGGAGCATTTTCACGAGGCCCCTGTCGGTGTGGCACTGTTCGCCGAGGTGGTCGCCTTGGGGGCGTACACCAGCCGGCGATATGAAGGTGAACGCCGGACCGTCGACCGCTCCGTGCTATCAGCGCCATGACGCGACTGCCATGGTAGGCACGTCATGGCGTCAAGAAGTCGCCGTCCAAGAAACGAAGCTTGATAGTGTGGACCAAATGGACCGTATGGTCCATTTGGTCCACACTATCAATGAAGCCTTTCAGAGCTCGATACAATGTCTGCGTGTGGCGCTCTGTTGGAACGTCAGGAGGTTATGCTCTGCTTCTGCGCAATTCGTTGGGTATTGTTGAAGAGACAGGTACAGCATGCGAAACAGGCCGTTTAATAGTTTGTGACTTCCATTTTCTGGATCACAGTGGCGGGCAGTATGTGTTTACGCGCCAAATCGTAAATATAATCGGAAAGGTTTTTTTGTTTTTGTTTTTTTGAACGCGTTGAATATTACGTAAAATGCGAAAGACTTGTTATTTTGTTGGGCGACTTTAACTGTGTGTGTGCAGCAGAAGACATAGTGCGCAGTCAGCCTCTTCGGGATCAGAGTGCTCTATTCTTGAACTTGGTAGTGCAAGAGTGTAATTCAGAGGATATTGGCTGTGTTTTGTCTCATACTAATTCTCCCCAGTTTACGCACTTTCAACGTGAGAGCCACGCTCGCTTAGATAGGGCGTACGTCTCTGCGTGTCTTGTTCCACTGTGTGAAAACTACGAAGTTAAGAACGTATCTTTTAGTAACCATGGTTTAGTCATATTTTCAATTGGGTGAAAGCAAATAAAATTACGGTTTGACTCTGATCTTTGAAATTTAATGATAAGCTTCTGAATGATAAAACTTTACGAATGATGTAAAAAAACGCATTGGAAAAATGGTGGCGTCTGAGTCGCGGAGCTTTGCTGAACTTTGGGAGCAGTTCAAGAATTAAGTTAAAATAAAAGCGATCGAAAGATAATGTATTTTACGCCGGCAGGAAAAAAGGAAGATAAAGAGTTCCAGTGTCAGCTAGATTTCGTGTTAATTCATGGAGAGCGCGCAGCCAGGAAAGTTTACAAAAGAAATCAAAGAAGCTAAAAGCAAACTGGAACTTATTGATGTAGAAAAATACAAAAGAGTTGCGATAAGAACCCGCGCCGAGTGTCTGTGGTTGGGTGAAACGCCAACCAAGCGCTCGCTTAGAGATGAAAAGAGATACGCGCCACAAAATTATATAAACGAAATACAGTACGGCGCAGGGGTTCCCCCGTATTCTAATCAAGTGGGGGTGTCCCAATGGCTTGGAAAAGGGGGGGGGGGGAGGCGATGCGAGGTGAGGCTAGATAAAATATAAAACTGTTTCTTTTTTAGTCCACTAGCTAAATTATAGACGTCTATTAACCAAATGCTCATACCCGTAATGTATGTTTCCCTTTCTCTATATATACACCTGAGAGGTGGTGTTTTCTACGCAATCTAAAAAAAAAGAACTTTTTTTTTAGGTTTAAGGGGGGTGTCTAGGAAAACTAGGGGGGTGTACACCCCCCCCCCCCTAGGGGGGTTTGGGAAATCCCTGGTACGGCGCCTCGATAACCCGCGTAAAGAACTAATTAAACGCACATTCGCGGAACATTATCAAGGCCTTTGGAGCATAGTAAGCGTGTAGAAGAGGGATTTGATCACGAGTTTCTACCACTCATGCCAAAGTTAGATGCCGAAGTTAAAACGAGTCTCGAGGCGCCAATTCGTCTGCGAGAAATTGAACGAACAATCGATGAACTAACTCCTGGAAAGCCGCCTTGGCCCGACGGTTTAGGAGCTGCTTTTTACAAAGCATTCAAAGGCGATGTAGCTGTGACTTTGTATTGCATGGTAATGGAGGCATGTGACAAAAAAGCAATGCCACCGTCCTTCCGCAAAACTCATATAATTTTAATACCTAAGTGTGCCGATCCTGCGAAGCTTTTATCGGTAAAGTCCTATCGCCCTATAAGCCTGACCAACGTATAGATTATAAAGTGTTCATGAAGGTTTCAGCGAAAAGGTTGCAAGGCGTTATAACATCAATTATTGGGCCTCATCAAACATGTGGAATTAAGGGACGAACGATTTTCACCAATATCCATGTTGCGAGAAGTATATTAAAGTGTTGCCACTCATTTGAAGGGCGAGTAGCCATGTTACAACTCGACTTTGAAAAGGCTTTGATCGCGTTGTGCCTGATGTTCTTTTCCGTATTTTAGAACACGTCAATGTTGGCCCGGTAATTTTAGAGGGGTTAAGATGTCTTAGACGGACAGTTTTTCGAGCATTATTAGTAATAGGGAAGTTAATAAAAGTTTTCAAATTCAGTCGTCGGTCAGACAGGGGTGCCCGTTATCACTCCTGTTGTTTGCTGTTTGCCTCGAACCATTTTGTTTAAAGCATTTGCACAATAAACGAATAAGGGCCTACCGGTTGATGTCGAGTGAAGTTAAGGTTCTTGCCTACGCGGATGATAAGACTGTTTTCTGTGAGGATACAGAAAGCGTTAGAGAGGCGTGAGAGTGGCTATTTTATTTTGTAAGTTGTCAGGTAGTGTCGTCAATTGGGGTAAGTGTGTGGGATTTTGGCTTGGCAGCTGGAAAACTGCACCTCGCGTTTTCGAAAATATTCAATGGACCCGTTCACGGGCAAAGTACCTCGGGGTGCCACTCGAGCATTACTGTAACGCCATAAAGTATTGGGAAGAGGAAATCAAAGAGGTCCGAGCGAAAACACTCAAGTGTGTGTGTGTGTGTGTGTGGGGGGGGGGGGGTCATGATTTGTGAATGTTGCGCACATCAGGGAAGTGTACAAAGCCCAAAATGAGCAGCTGAATGGCTGTTTTCGATGGATACACTGGCCGCCCTGAAGGCATTTTAAACCATTTGCGCCGGGCTGGGAAGGGCGGGCGTTTTTAACATTCATGTTCTGTGTGATGCATGTATTTGTTTTATGTGACACAGGCAGCACAAAAAAAAAGAAAAAGTGTCCGAGTTGGCTAACGCAAATCAGCTCGGAGCGTGGATCGAAAGCCCTCACTGGGAACCTCCTGGGTTCGATCCCCACCGCCACGGCCCGTTTCGATATCGATGAGTTTCGTACCGGCACGCGTTCGTGTCATCACATATGCGTGATGCACGTTAAAAACCCAGGTTAGCGGTTGTACTGCACTGGCTAAATTTTCATCTACAGCGAAGAGACCGATCACCCGTTGAGGCGGTATAAACATACATCAAGGCTGTAGAAATAAACAAAGCAAGCCAATTTTTTTTTTTTGAGGGGGGGGGGAGAGCACACTGCGTTTGATTGGTTTAATCGATGACAGAAACAAGCAAAAATGATGAAAAGCGGGCCGTTCTAATTTTGGCACTTCCTGAGAGGACTATGATAAATATAAGCCAAACAGGATTAAAGTTGACAAGAGCAAAAATACATTATTATCGCGGCAGAGGGTTCATAATATTTTGTTCGATCATCTTCTCTCGCTATGCGTGCGGAAAGCTGAATTCAATCGATAATTGTTTACTGTATGAATTGTGGTGAATAAATAGATGAGTGATGTGCAATAAGTTTTACTTTATACAAACGATCGTGACAGGGAACAATAGAAGGAGTGCCGGTACAAGTACAATGTAAATGTACTTGTTTTCAACTCAAAAAACCATAGTAAAAAAATAGTTTTTTCGCGGAACATTATTAATTCCCTCGTCCATCTCGATAACTAAGATATTTGTAGGTGGGTTTTATATTATGTGTATGTTGTCTTATCAAGACGTGCACATTTCAAACGCCTATGTACCGCCTGTTTCCCCGAAACCAAACATTGTAAGAACTACTTCGCCCTGCGTATAAACAATGCGCAAAACTTGCTATATATCTCTTTAGGTGAAAACGAGTATTGGTATTTCTTCTGTGCCAATTTCTTTTTCTTTCCAGCATGCTTCGAATAACGCAACAATTGCGTTATTCACAAAAATTGCTTTGCATTTTTGCTTTGCTTTGCATACGCAAAAATTGCTTTGCATCTAGTGAAGGAAATCCTGTGTGTTTGCTCATACACGTTTACCCAGAAGCAAATATGAGTTTAACTTTTCCACTCTCGCGGCGGTAAACATAAAGCGTTCAAAAGAAATAATAAAACCCTGTTTTTTGGTCCGCTTTAATAGTAATATTAAACAGAAGTCGTTACATAAACCCAAAGATTATATTTAAAAATTAAATTCGTTAAAGAGGTAACATTGTGGGTGCCTATAGCATTTTTTTTTCCTGTGAAGAAACTTGTCAGTGAGAAAAAGAAAATCACACTGTCCTTCGGATTTCCATCTATTTTGTGCCTTAGACAATTGTCAAAAACGCCCCGAATGCCTTTTTTTACGCATGAATAATTTTAGCTTTAAAAAGGCCTCGAGTCTTAGAAATATGTTATCTTTTTTATTTTTTTAATCCAAGTAACGTCAAATTTTTCAAACCTCCGCTACCTCAATCTCCATTCACATAAAGGTCGAGTTTTCTGCGCTGCTCTAGTTCATTTATGCGGATCAAAAACAGGCTTCCATTGACTCCCTCAGACCCCCTGGCATTTCATTGAGTTTTACGAATTTCGTGCGTCACCGTTAGACGCTAATATGTTCATTGCCGTACATTTCTTTCTTCGTTCCTTTTAAGTTAGGGCTTATGAATCCAGTGCGTGTCAACGGCCTGATTAGGCGCGAGTTCGAAATCAACACAATTCGAGTGCTGCACCGTGCAAAGGTCTAGAATTCCTACTGCTGCTTCACGCCAGGAAACAAAGGTACAAAAATTGAGAGCGTAAATCCTCAGCATGAACCAGAACCAACTATGGCCCAACTTTATATCTCAGACAAGTCCTAATACCGTTGCTTTATCCGTTTCGGTGTACGGTGGGTGCGTTGGACATCTCTCGCATCTTCCAGTGGTCGAGAGCTGGTGCCACGATTCATGCCACCTCCTGTGTCTCCATGACCGTGGTACCATCGGCAAGCTGGCAGCAGCGGCACAACGGTAGAGATCGGGCGATTCTCCGAAAATTGGGTCCAAGATAAAACGAAGCCGGAGAAACATACTAAAAATATGGAGGAATAAAAAGCTTAATCTGCTCATTTTTGTGGCTTTCTTTCTTTTTTTTGCTGTGTGTTTTAGATGTTGTTTGATTGGGTCCGTAGTGTCGCCACGTCTGCCGGGGTCGGACTTGGCGGGAAACGGAAAATAGCAGACGACGCCGGAGCTCCACGCCCAGACGCTGTCGCCGACACCTTAAGAAAGGCAAGGCCATGGCCCATCGGGATCGTGCTTCTTGGCTCCTGAATGGCACTTGGGCATTTTGAGTCGCTCATTCCCAATTCTCATTGGCGGCGCAGAGGAATAAAAAGATGATCGAGACTTGTCACGCCGTGCGTTTCTTGAGCTGTCGGTGACTGGAATGCACACTCCGCGCCAGTAAAAAGACGCCGCCTTTTTAATGCTAAAGCATTAACTGTCCCGTGGAAAGAAGCCGGCGCTATCTGAGTGAAGCCGGCGTTATCGTTGTTTGTAGGTGCGGAAAGCGGCACCTAAATTCCCATTGGCTGAGCGAAACGGCACTTAAACGCAGCAGCGCAATGCTTCGTCATGGCAGGCGTCATGAAGCCGGCGGGGTTCGCTGCGCCTGCGCAGTGGGGGAGCCTGATGTCGACCGCCGGAGCCCCGTGTGAGAAAGAAAGACTGGCGCGTTGCTTGTGTGAGGGCGCTACGTGTAGAAATGATTTCGTATCCCTAAATGTAAGCAGCCTTAAGTGTCTCTGCTGAATGTTTGTCTATACGCGTTTGCAAAAGCCGTGTGGTGCCATTTCGTGCGAAGCTGGCGACGCGGAACGTTTCCGCCATGTTTGGGGCGTCCTATGGGCCACGTCATCGGGGTGTGGACCAAACGAGAAATGCAGTACTTAGCCACGACGGGTTCTGAGACGTGTGGGGATGTGAAAGACAAAGACTTTGGCGCGGTCAAGGGCACACGCGAGGGCTGAGCCCTGCAATGGATTGCTGGGCTTGTTCGGATCAAGATGGGTTGTTTCTGCCACGCTGCTTGACTTATATACTTATTGCGGGTAAGCAGTGTGCACCGAACCCCAAACACGTCAGCCAGAGGTGCACCTTGGTGGCGAACTACTTGCTCTTTTGCAAGAACACAGGCTGGAGGACAATGGGGATGTGGAAGGAGCTTCTGGCGCCTTCTGATATGCGCTTTCATACTTTAGATTTTTTTCCCTTCTATCTTTTCCGTTTTGTTACTGAGCCGGGTGTTTTATTTTATTGTTTGTGCTCTTTCTCCGCCGAAGACTACACATTTTTTTATATAAATAGTTTTTAAGAATATCTCGATGCTCAGTAGTGTCTACCTCAGTAAGAGACGCGTGGCCACATTGCACGACAAGCAGCGAACTTCCTGATTAGAGAGTAGGTCCCCCTTCCCTCGGCGCGCGGTTCGAGGCCAAGCCGGGATCCCACTTGCAAAGGTGTTTGCGTAATTTCGTGATCATTTAAATACATTTATTAAGAAGCAATCGGAAGAATGATCTGCTTGCATTTGGAAGGACTAAAATTACTTGTAACCGTTCCTATTTGTTCCTTCCCTATTGGACGGCGGCTTTTGTACAAGTTTCCGAGCAGGAAATCCTCGAAACCCAACCTCCCACTGGAAAATGTTTTAACAATATTTGTGAATTGAGAATATAAGAAATTCGCAATTAGAAACTAGGGGATCTTAATTCAATAATAAAAAGTGAAAACGCCCGATTTCCATCCGGAGAAAATATTGTCTTGTTGAAACTTTAATGTAATCGGAAAAAAGTAATGGTTACTTTTTAAGATAATGGCCAGTTACTTTTCTTTTCCAGGGATCAAGAAACATAATTGAATGCTTTTAGAGCGCAGCTCTTAGGCGCCCGTTTCCGGCTTGAGGGGCGTCAACGTCGCCGTCGCCGTCGGTGTAACCGCGCGGTGCATGATGGGTAAATTTCCCCGCTAAATTTAGCGGAAAATTTTCCCCGCTAATTTTAGCGGAAAAATTTTCCCGCTCAATCTAGCGGAATTTTTTTCCGCTAAATCTAGCGGAAAATTTTTCCCGCCAAATCTAGCGGAAAATTTTCCCCGCTAAATCTAGCGGAAAATTTTTCACGCTAAATCTAGCGGAAAATTTTCCCCGCTAAATCTAGCGGAAAATTTTCCCCGCTAAATCTAGCGGAAACTTTTCCCCGCTACATTTAGCGGGAACTTTTCCCCGCTAGATTTAGCGGGGAAATTTTTCGCTAGATTTAGCGGAAAATTTTCTCCACCCCTACCCTCGAGGTCACGTGACCCCCAGGCCACGTAACTCCCCCCCCCCCCCCGAGGTCGCGTGACCCCCTGATCACGTGACCCCTCCCCCGTGCCTTCCCCTCCTCCTCAAGAGCTGCGCTCTAATTCGGCGTTACAGGGAGTTGTAAACGGCTTTCATTTTTTAGAGCGCAGCTCTTAGGCGCCCGTTTCCGGCTCGAGCGGCGTCGCCGTCGCCGCCGGCGTAATTGAGCGGTGCATGATGGGTAAATTCCCCGCTAAATTTATCGGAAAATTTTCCCCGCTAAATCTAGCGGGAAATTTTCCCCGCTAAATCTAGCGGAAAATTTTACCCACTAAATTTAGCGGGAAATTTTCCCCGCTAAATCTAGCGGGAAATTTTCCCCGCTAAATCTAGCGGGAAATTTTCCCCGCTAAATTTAGCGGAAAATGTTCCCCGCTAAATCTAGCGGAAAATTTTCCCCGCTAAATCTAGCGGAAAATTTTCCCCGCTAAATCTGGCGGGAAATTTTCCCCGCTAAATCTAGCGGAAAATTTTCCCCGCTAAATCTAGCGGGAAATTTTCCCCGCTAAATTTAGCGGAAAATTTTCAATCTAGCGGAAAATTTTCCCCGCTAAATCTAGTGGAAAATTTTTCCCGCTAAATCTAGCGGAAAATTGCCCCCCTCCTCCAGGTCACGTGACCCCCAGGCCACGTGCCTTCCCCTCCTCCTCAAGAGCTGCGCTCTAATTCGGCGTTACAGGGAGTTGTAAACGGCTTTCACTTTTTTAATCGAGAGTAAATGTAATTGTAATCTATTACTTCTTTTGGTAACACGTACGCGACTGGTCTATCTTATCCTCTTATCAGAGTTCGGGGCTGTAACGTCGCTGTAGCCTCTGAGCACGGAGAAGTCGGACTTGTTCTTCGTATAATAATAACATATATGTATAACAGAAGAAAAATGGCACATGTGTATTATATTAAAGACCTCATTCCACGTTCTGTACTCACAATGATCTGACTCCTTAAAAAAGATCAACACTACAATATGGTACGACAGTTTATAGACGGTGATAATTTTCCCGATATCCGCAGCAAAAAAAATCTATTCAGAAAAAGATTACAAAAAATTATGGCTTCAAGAGCGAATATGTGCACAAATAACTTGGAATATCAGACAAATTATCACGGAACTATAAAGAATTTTTGTTTCGTTTCAGAAACGAGCAAAAAATTTAAATTATCAAAGGAAGAGTTTTACGGACCAAATGGAAAATTCTTGTAAATTCTTTATAATCACAAAATACAAAGAGACGTAAAAAATATTACGTGCTAAATATATTCAAGATTTTAGATAAAACCCCGATACTGGGGGAGAAGGACAACACAACACAAAGTATCTGTGTTGTGTTGTCCTTTTTGTCCCCCAGTCTCGGGGTTTTGTCTTAAATGTTGAACATTCACCAGCTTGTTCGCGCTCTAACTTTTTGTTCGTTAATAGGGAGTTTTCGTAGATGGTTTTCGCCGTCCCGCAACGCTCTCCGCAACCCGCTACGATACGTGGAACTCTACAGTCAAGGCTATGGGCGCGCAGGCGCAGTAGCGGCTTCTTCGTTGTGGAGGGCTTAGCGGAAGAGAAAATGCGGTTTACGAAAACTCCCTAATATATTCAATGTGCTATCCGAGCATATCGTTATGATAATCTCTTCTAAAAACTCTCAAAATGTCGACAATAAAATTGATAATAGAAAAGCGAACAGAGGAAAAGTAAGAAGGAATAAAACGTAGGGGGTAAAAGGGTATTTCAAGAGAACTTTCAAAATTGTATTTCTTAGAGAATCAAAGACAGTATAGTAAGTACAAACCGATATGGTTTCACCACGTAGTATGCGCAGTTAGGTGTTGGTACCACTCTTTTCTGTGCTTGTGGCGCTGCAAATAGTGGCCCGAATATAAAATGTCCCCCCCCTTTTCTTTCTGGTTGGGGGGGGGCGGGGGGCAAAAAGCTGGTTTAAACTTCCCGCATCCTACTCCCCGGTTCACTCTCTCTCCCATCCTGGCGGCAAATTCGGAGGTCGCTGCATGTGGAAAATAAATATACGTGTGTTGAAGTCAGAACATGTGCTCTCCGTGTTCTGTCCTTCAAGTGTACCTGTTTCGTAATTTTTTTTTTACAGTACCATTTTGTTTTTTAGGAACACTACACTATCCTGAAAGCTATATGTGTTTGTCACGTTCCCTTTGCCAGGCTTTGGGCCTCAAGAATTTGAGCCAGTTGTTTTTCTTCGAGCTACCGTCTTCGTCTCGAAGCTGTTTCTTCTCCGCCTGCGTCTATGTTCCCACGGCCTTTACCTCAGGAAGAGCATTCCCTACCCTGTAGTGCATCAGGTATTTAATTTAACTATTACCAAATCATGCAGATGGCGCGCGGCGAGATTTCGCAGGAAATGCTTGTTATGCAGAAGTCACCTCCTGGGCTGTCTTACTTTTCAAATCTGAGCAAGAGCTACCAGAACCCTCCTGAAAGGTCGTGCTCGCAACGGCTTCCGCTGGGAAGGAAAAGCACCTACGCCCCGAGCTTGAGCCACCAATGAACCTTTCGGGGTGGCGTCTTTCGTCCCAAGCTGAGGCGCTGCTCTCATAAGGACCCAAGTTCGCATACCCCATCACGCCGTCAAAGGTGGACCAGCTCGCAGCGGTCCACAAAATCGCCTCCAAGATCCCGGAGCCTGCCCGACAGGAGTTTTTAGGATCTGGCTCCCGACTGGTGTGCACATATGGTCCGGACCCGACCAGAAAACCCAGAGTTTTCATCAGTCGTGAAAGAACCCCGCCATGCCGAACTTAACCTATTGGAGACGGAAAAGAGAGAAGCATTTGTGGTCATCGACGACTTTACCTTTTGAAGACAAAGTAGAGCAAGCTCTCCAAAAAAACGTCTCCCGCGTCAGAAAAATAACCAGTGCGGTTCTTTTTGCACGGAGGTAAAAAACATCTGCAGAGACGACAACCTCTCAACACTTCTAACCAGTGGTTTTGGCCCCTGCGAAGCAGTATTTAACGGTCGTTGTTACTGCTAAGAGCCACAACCCTTAGATCTCCTTCAACAGCATCGCCTCGGAGAATGGGTGCCGGCAGAATCTTCTGAATCTCTTCCTACGTGAGCACCTGTCAACCGTCCCAATAGAGAAACCATTTCGGATCGGCAGCACCCACGAAATTATGCCAACCCTTCAGCGTCACCATACAACTGGCTCCAACACTGCAATCTTTCCCTTAGACATAGCTGACAAGTATTACAGCCTGGATATCAACATTCTTTTGGAGTCAGTGAAGAAAGGCAATCACCTCCCAGGGAATAGTAAAGTTTCAAAACGCGTCGGGGATAACCCTCAGCGCATTTGTGCAACTCATCCGTGTGCACCTCCGGCAACCCCGCTTCGAACACGAAGAGACGATCTACACGCAGCGTTCAGGAGTGTGCATCGGCTCCTGCCTGGTTCCAGTGCTCAGCGAGATTTACCTATCCTTTGTGGACCTGGCAGTGAGGGACCGTCTCGACAGTGTGGAGTCGGGGTATCAAGTGTACAGGTACACATCGCGACACTGTTAAGCACGAACACGACATCGGCGCATTTTAGCATTTTACTTCTAAATAGTATTAGCGAGCAACGAAATTGTATTGCTCACATTATAGAGCTAAATGAGCTCTTTTCCGTGGCAATAATAACTTGAATGACATGCCTTGGTTTCAAAGAGAAAAACTGAAAAAACCAGCGATCGCTTGTTCGCGCTAACAGTGTCGCGCTCTGTACGTCGACAACAACCTTGTGCTCCATGACGCCGACATTTCCTCGGCCATCATCTAGCATGCCTTCATACAGAATGCGCGAGGCATGACTATCATAAGAGAGGATTCTACTGAGGAGGATCCCCTGCCCAGAAGGCATCTGCTGGAGCTTTCAGCAGCGATCTCAGAAGCCAGTGCTCCCTTCGCCAGCCACCACTTCAACACAGTCAAGGCGGGCACCGTCAGAGGCCTGGCTATTTCGTCTAGCGAAAAGTCATGTCATAATCTCGGCCTCGAGCCTGGAGGGCCAGCTCATTCGACTAAAAAGAGCAGGTTACCCGCGCGACCTTATAGCCTCCATGCTTCAAAGACTCATCGTCGAGTGTTCGTGTGTCCAGAAGCCCGCTCGGCCAAAGAGTTTCGCCACAATCCCATACTATCATAACACCGTCCATCGGCTCAAGGTAGCTCGTAGCTCGCCACTTCGACTCGCCACTTCGAGTAGCTCGCCACTTCGACACAGACGTGGTGTTCTCCTGCCCGTTCGAGATGGGCAAGATGTGCCGTCAGGTGAACACACCTACACAGACCAACACTCAGTCTCCAAAGAAGCACTCGGAGCCTTTCCTCCCCTGCGCGACCGGACGGGTCTACTCTGTGACCCTCTCGTGTGGAGCAGAGTATACGGCCAAACAGGGCGCTGCATCAACAACCGTTTGCGCGAACACAAGAGGGAAGAAGCAAAGGGAGACGCAGACTCGCAGCATCCGATGACTGTACTTTCAGAGCCTGTCCGCTCAACGCCCCCGAATTCTCGTCAACCCGTCTTCACCCAGCAGAGGACGGCACGGGCGCGAGGTCACAGAGGCTTTCACCATAAAACAGGCGACTCAGAACATATCGTCGCCCTATCTGTCCTTATTTGGAGAGGGGGCAGCTTTCCTGGTAGAGCTGACTGCCCTGGCAACAAGAAAGAAATGTTCGTTTATGAGAGAACAACCACCCGTCGGTCCCCCCCCCCCCCCCGTTTCCCGGCACTTCCCGCGATCCCCTCAGCCGATGCGAGCCCCCTCCCCTCCCCCAGTTCCCACTTGTTTTTTGTTTTCTTTTTGCCAAAAAGCTGGTTTTAAGATTTTGCATCCCTTTTCCCCTTTCTCCCCTTTCTCCTTCCCGGCCGCAAGCTCGGAAGTCCGCCACCTGTGGGAAATAAATGTACCGGCCATAGGTCTGTTGAAAGTCGGACGATGTGCTGTCTGTGTCCTGTCCTTTATGTGTACCTCTTTCGTAAAAACTTGTATGCAGTACCATCGCGCTCCCTACAGAAGAGTTCGAATTGTGTTCGCGTTCGTTTACCTTGTTTTTTTCTTGTACCACCACTGCCGTGTCCCACACACAAGTCGTACTGGCTTACGGGGGCATTCAGTTATAATATTGTAGGAATACGTAATGAATTGTATAGCATTGTACTGTGCCATTTTGTTTACTACGGGCAGCGAGCGTGTGACGTTGAAAACGATCGAATCTTTAGTAAAAGAACTACTTTCTCAAAGCAGAAAGGAAGAACGAACGAAGCACCAAACGAGCATCTGCAAAAGCCCAGAAACGGTGTTGGTGGTAGACCAACGAACTGGTAGGATATACCATCTTCGTGTAACGGTTGTCACGTTGAAATATGATGTAACTGAGTTGGGCGACAAAACTAAAGAATTAGTTTAAGCATAACTACAATGAAAAAAGATAGCCAAGTAAAAAGTATAACTATTGGCGAGAACCCCTTGAATTTTAGCGCCGTCCGATTGCCAAAGAAAGTGATTTGTAATACTCCCCCAATTCAACTACGTCAGAATCTAACATGGAGGCCGCAACGAAGAAACGGTCTATAAACGTGCATAATTCAGCACCGTGGGCAATGCGACGCTGTACGGCTGCCGCTCAACCAGTCTCTTCGCTTTGTCGTGATGGCGAACGAGAAGTTCACGGTCAAGCTAAATTTGATCGAGCCGCATGTGCCTTCCGTTTATTATTATTTGGTCGAAACAAGATGTGGTGCTGCAAGCCGCTCTAGGTTATATTTTGAACGAATTTTCGTGTTTCGAGGTAATGCGAGACCATTTACCATGCAACGAAAAAACACTAGGCGGATCTGTACCGGTGCAGCACTTGCCTAGTACGTGAGTCGAGGACGGCATGATTGAAATTCGAACTCATGTCGTTCGAGTCTCTGCGGTGCAGACTTTTGCCTCGTGCGCAGCGAGCTGCAGACCGTTCTCCACCAGGCTCACTGTCAATGTGGAAACAGTCGTCAGCAGGGTATTATCTCTTCGGGACACCCGTCTTCCAATAGGCCAACGCGCCGTTTACAAACAAACTCCCCGTTTGGCCATATCGGGTGTTGGGCATTGCGCGCCCGCAGGCACCAGATTCGCTTGAGGTGAGCCCTCTGCGCAAGCGCTCTGCGGACGGCGCGCTCCACCGCAGCGTCATGACTTCACGGCCGTGTGTTGGTGTATACGCGCTCGTTGCCTTCCTTCGTGCTTCGGCTCAGCGTGCTCGCTTGAAGCTCACGGGACGCCTAATGAGTGTCATCGAGATTAGGAAGCTAGCGCTGAAAACTAGACAAACAAAAATGCCTCCCTGCCGTTCTCGTCCCGCCAGTGACTTTCGACGATGGAGCAACCCGGGACCACGGTGGAGAATAAAAATCAAGACGGTTAGGAGCTTGATTTCAATTGTGATTTTAGTCTATAATCTAAGCCACGCGTGTTTAACTGCGACGATTGTAATCGAGCTTCTGTCCCGACACTATTCTGGAAATAATTTCCAGTTACGATTAGCGTCATTTTAATCTTCCCGTTTTCTTTTTTCTTGCGTTTAAATAAAATATCCTAAACCAAGACATATTTTTCTAAGGCTGAACACGAGTAGGGAACTGTGCTCTGTTTGTGCGAATCGAAGCATGAAACTTTCTATAAACTAGTATTCCTTCATCAGCCTCTAGTGTCTTTGTGCGCACGCACACGGAACCGGTGGAGAGAGAGGAAGATTGAGAAAGATATTGAGCGACGAGGTAGAGGAGCTTAGAGCAATAAACCGGGGTTCGGTCTGCACTGGAAAGTGACCCACTTCAGGCCGTTGCCGTTCTACGCAAAACAGACTACTCGTCATGTGACCGAACAAAATACGCGACATCACAGGAAAGATGGCAGCGCCCAGCCCCAGGTATGCCGGAGCATCGGCCGGAGCTTGTCGGATGCTTTGTTTGTTGTCGTTGGATTGAGCGAGTTAATTTCAGATGCGGCAGCCGCCACATGAAGCTGGTCGAAAGCGACTTCAGAGTTCAACTCGGTCTTTCACGTAGGTATAATGTGGAAATACAAAGGAATTGTATGCACTTCGCTGGTGATCGCGCCGGGATATTGCTGATAATGCTACGGAACAGGCAAGCGGCCCTGCGTTGCTCGGACCTGGGATTGGTTCGAATATTGCAAGGAGAAATATTAACGCGGCGTTTCTGTGCTCTCGTTGACCATCGGAGCCTTTTAGGTCTGCAGTGAAGTGTGTGTAATGTACTTGAATACACAATTTAGCGACGGTACTTTCGTGAGCCGTGCTTGGCAGTGTGTAATCGTGGTTTCGCTTCGTTCAAACGACCG
Source organism: Ixodes ricinus (assembly GCA_037355805.1). Classification (NCBI taxonomy): domain Eukaryota; kingdom Metazoa; phylum Arthropoda; class Arachnida; order Ixodida; family Ixodidae; genus Ixodes; species Ixodes ricinus. Next base: position 53,630 of record JAZHYW010030137.1, read on the forward strand.
AAGGCTCACGTTGGTTGTGCGGCGCACCGGAGAACTGGCAGTTCCCGTGCCGTCCTAGATGATGCTGTGCTGTTTCCTAAATTGTTCCGGCGGAGGTGTGCACTTTCACGGCGCACTGTTGTGCGGCGCACCGAAGTCCTGTTTTCAAGCTTGTTGTTCTTGTGCCGTGCCTCCTAAATTGTCCTGGCGTAGACGTAAGCTTCCACAGAGCACAGGTGTTGCAGTTGGCATTGAATCCGCTGGTCTGCCGCACGTTTCGTCAACACATACGTTTTATCTACACTCGTTACGCGAATTGTAAGCTGTGTGGACATTTCATCACGCGTGTATCACTGGGGCGCGTGTTACCTACCCAACCTACCCGTTCACTCCGCTTTGCGGCGACAGCCTCGCAGCGGCTCATCACCGAGAAAATTGGTCTCGCATACATTTCAGTTCACTTCGTCCAGGGCAGTCGTCAAAACCCCGAAGGAGTTGACTTATTCGGACAGAAGGCCACTAAAGCAATGCAGCTTCTTTATCAGTCAGGATAGACTCTCTTGCGTCAGTTTTGTTATACTGTCGCTGATGCTTGGAATAGTCCTTGTATCAATCTTTACTATTCTGGAAAGTTCCAGGCCATGCTCGGCTGTTATCGTATGTTCTGGTGGAGGTGCTGGGTATTTTACCCTTACCCCTTCACTTTGTGTGCACCCCGGCGGCACCTCAGCCGAGTTGTCCGACAACAAGACAAGGGTGGCAGGCTGTCCCGCGTCTTACGCCCCGGCGAGCCGTGAACCAAGTCCAATCCTGAGCCCGGCAGAAGTACCGCAAGACGAGCGAGTTTCACAAGAGCGAACCCCGCAAATACACCATGAAGAACCTGAAATGCGAGCCAGTTGCTGCTACCAGGAAGAACCACTGGAATTCGGTCTCCTGCCAGAAAATCTGAAGCGGACTAAGCCACGGATGACGACAGCGTCCGCTCCCACCACTGTCTTCATGCCCGTCGCACCTCATTCTCCGATGCCCTTTCACGCAAGGGTGTATGAAGACGTCGAGGACTGGATTGAACAATATGACCGTGTCGTGGAAGAAACAGCCAGGCACTGGTTTGAGAATTACGAATCCTTCTCAGCGTCGTGGAAAGTTTGCAAGATCGAGCTAAAGTGCATGTTCGTCAGCCAGCATCGGCGAGAGAGGACCGAATGCCTATTTAGGTCCAGGACACGGCCCCAATGAGCGCCTCACCGCCCTCGTGGAGGATGTTTTGCAAATGATGAAGCGCCCACGCCGACCCTCATGCTACAGAAGACAAGAAACGGAGAATCATCATGTCCTCATGTGAGGGACAACATCTTCGGCAGCCCTGTCCGGAACCCTCTAACAGTCGAGGGGTTCATCACGAAGGCTCTCAACACTGATCGTAGACTGCACGCCCGAGCCTCTCACTATCAACCCCCGCGTGTCGACACTAGAGTCGTCCAGCTGCAACTTTGAGGCCCTCCTCCCAGGCATCCGCGACATCATAAGAAAAAAAAGAATAATAAGAATAAATAAATAAATAAATAAATACACAACGTTGTCCGGGAGGAGATCAGGAGAGCTACTTATTGTCCCCCGTCGCCCGGCTTTTATTGGGATTGCCGAGATTGTTCGGGAAGAAGTTCAACAGGCATTTCAACCGGAGACTTCTGTGAACGAAGAGGCATGTGACGATTTTAAAATAACTTACGCCGCAATGGCACAACGACCGCCACCGGCTCCCCAGTAGTGTGCCAATTCAACGCGACACCCAAACGCCGCAGTATTCCCGACGTCGGGAAGAACCAGTGTCGGTCCTCACTGAACAAAGTTCACCGAGGTTCGCACCGAATGGCCGACCGATGACCACTCTGCTACCACTACGTGATGCCGACCCTGTCTACAAGGGCTGCCCGTACAAACGAATGGGCCTGCCAAAGTTCGTGCCGAACGACCCATGACCACGCATCGAGGACCGACCGTGGGACATTGAGGAGTATCTTTGCCAGCCTCTGTCCCTGGTACCGACTCTACCATGAAGCTCCCGATTCCTATCACATTGACGGAAAGAACCCACAAAGCATGACACATGCTGAGTGGGTATACCTCAAAGCAGCTTGCTTTGATGTCTACCCATTATTCTTCGATAAGGTCCAATCAGGGCTCCGCGTTCTGAAGTCACCACAACCCCTGCAAAAGAATCAGACGAGCTTGCGCTCTGCATATATCTATGGTGGATTTTGCACCCACCGGAATAATCGCATAGGGTCATCGCGAACTTTCTTCCTCCTTTTTGAGATTATACCATCACTTTTCACACATAGGAAAAATGTTTCAAATTGCCGATTGGTGATTCTTGAGTTTAAAGCAACCTTTTCCCTATACCTTTTTCAAAAACCTTGCCAACCAACATCACTGGCTGTCGCAATTTCTGGGAAATCAAATTGGGTTCAAGTCCTCGCTGGACGCTGGCGTAGCGCACGTTCTCGATACGCGTAGATCCGAAATCTACACTCAACGCTGGCGCAGCCTTCGTTTCCCCTTAAGCCCGGGTGAAGCCGACGCTACAAGCTGATGACAAGAAATCAGACTGCGACAAAAGCACACTATCATGGCGTTCATCATTTATATATACTTGTCTCACGACCTACTGCAATCCTGACCTGTCCACAGAAGAATGTGCCAGAGCGCACCTTGTAGTACATGGCCTCGTCCGCAGCGTTCCTTCACGCTATGACTTCGCGGCGCTGCATAAAGGCTTTCTTGTTTCCTTGAGTACCTCCATGTCAATCGAAGGCGCGCAAGGCGCGGCGGCCTTATATGGCCCTGACCTGCTTTCCTCGCCGACCTCACGGGATCTCACCAGTCGATGGTCGCGTGACAAATTCGTCACTAGAGGTGCCGGCTGCCTGCACAGTGCTTATTTATAAGTGGTCCGAGAGCACTCCTTTTTGCGACGATGGCACAAGAGCAGTAGGGGCTAAAAAACGCCTTTGCGCTTCCGTGCCTGAGAAACGCGCTCTTTCGATCCAAGCAAACATGAAAGCGATGCCCCCTGCGGCGTGCTACTGCTACTGCAGCCTGCTGGCTCCACGCTACGGTAGATGTTAGTGTTCCCGAGAAACAGATATCACCAGCCGCGCGCCGCGCAGACCGTGCGCTAGACGGGCTGTGAACCGTGTTTAGGTCGCAGAAAAGCCTTTACCGAACGCCCTCAATGGCAACGTAACGCACTTCTTCGGTGACAGCGTCTTCCATAGGGAGCCATTCTGTGCGCAGGTCACGACTGCGGTAGGCCGTGCGTGTTCTATCGTCGCGAGACCAATTATACACATGGAAGGCCTAAGGGACTTGCGCTTTGACACTATTTGATTGCTTTCATTAACTCGTAGCATCGTCAGTGTCTGGACTTAAGCTGAAACGAAATATAACTACAGCATAAAGCTGCTTTTTGCTCTAACAAAACGTATAGCGTGGTTTAGGCTGTACTTTACAATGTAATTAAATTTATGGTGTATTTTTCTTCCTTACTATTGTCAGTGATCGAGCAGACCGCATAACCAGTCTCGCATGTTAAAAAAAAATATAGCAAAGAAAAGTCAATAATCGTTTATAATGCCTTAAATAATGCCAAATTTCTGGGTTGTCGTGTCAAACTAACGATGGGCATCGGGCATGCCCCGGCGAAGGACTGTGGATTAATTCGGGCAACCTGGGAATCTCTTGACGTGCATCCGAAAGCCCACGCGGCGCCTTCTCCGCAATAAGCTTCCGCTAGAAGGACAAGGACCTGTAACCACTGACTTCTCCGGGGCGCACGTGCGGCTGCGCGGTGTCTTGCATTCCTGGAAAGGAAGAGCCTCGACATTTGGCCCTTGGCAATTAAGAGGCGGAGAGCTTTCTCTCCCCGCGTGAGTGGTTTTCCCATGCACACACCTACCGCTGATACTTGGTAATGTAATCCAAACACGCTGCCCTGCGCACACTGTTCGCCCCTAGCTGGTTTCTGCGTTGCGCGTAGCGCCGCACGTGGTTTGGGCGAACGCCGACTTGTTTGTAAACAACGTGTTGGTCTAAAAACAGCGGACTACTGGATCTAAAGCAAAACCCTTGCGTCGACCAACTTATACGGGCAGGCCTATATGTCACCTCGCCACGCAAGACAAAGTCAAGTTAGACTGTTTATCTTTACTCTCACTGAACGGTAAACAACGAGTTCCAACTCCACCCGAACGACGCTGCGCATTGAGAGATCGATACAAAATCGAAACATCTGCTCGCTTATAAACACAGATGGGCAAAGGCTTAAAACTGCACTCCCTCCGTCCCCTCTCCGTTTCGATCCGAACGAGCTGTGTACTATAGCGCTTGGATGTGCTATCAGTAATTACTACTGCGCGTTGCGAGTTAAAACATCTCGGGTCAGGCGTCGTACTGAACTCCCGACATTGCTCATTAACGGTGGCGGCACCGGACGTCGTTTCGATTGCAGTTTAAGTTAGCGCTGTTTAAACCAACGTACACGACAAATCTGACTTTGGCGAAATCCGCGTGGCGGCAACCTGAGATGGGAAATCGACGCGCACGCAGTACTTTGACGTAGCGATACTGAACCCTTGAAAAATAACGACAGTGTTTGCCTTGCTCGATTGTACCCTTGGGCAATACTGCGACAACTGTCATTCTTCGCAAGCACAGGTAACTTCGTTACTTGTATCTGAAGTTCAGTGCATTTGAATCAAGTTCTTTTCGCTTTATCTGAACTATCTGCAGTAAAACCGCAGGGACAGGAGCTAGACGTACAACTCATTGCAGGCAAATCCAACACGTCGAACTAGATTCATCTAAATGAGATAAATACAAGGTGTCTGGGGAAGCGTTTACTGTTGTTGTTGTTTTCCTCGCAGAAGTATAGTTACGGCATCGTCGAACGCTCACTGCCGGCCCACGTGTAGGGTGAGCAGTCCCGACCGAGCGCCAAGGTTTCATAGCTTGCCGTTATCTGATTCACAAGCCCTTACAGTCACTGCGTGTAATAGAAAAACTAACGCGTGCTTCGTAGGGTTATGAGCGTCAAGTATCAATTTGAAGCTTCATTGAGAGACAGCACAATTACCCATTGCACGGCGCCTTTAATTTCACTTCTTCTTATCTTTTCTTTTTCTTTCCGGCGTCGAAAGATGGCCCAGTGCAAAGACTAGCAAGCCTGCGAGTCACTGGTCCTTACAGTTAGTGTGCTAAAAAACGCAAAACATAAATTTAACGGAAGGTTACAAACAGATTGTGACTGACATCGTCACAAGACCATATAGATATAATAAAAAACAAGAATATAAAAATGCAAATATATAAAATTGAGATATTAGCACTGGTTATACGAATGCAAGTAGTTAACGTAGGAGAGCTAACAGCACAACTATAAAATATTCATAAACAATTCTTTATTAATGATGCAACGTAGTTTACATTTATTTTACCTTCTATATCCCCGCCTATCCGATGTATTTTGCGTTTTTAATATCGTGAATAATTCTGTTTAGTGTATGCCACCGCTGTTATTTAGCAAATTAATTATTTGGTACCATTAACTCTGCTTTCCGTAATTATTCCGGGAAGGGGGTGTCATTTGTGTAACATGACGGCAGTCAGGTGCGACGATGTTATTGTTTCGCCAACAGTAACATAAAACCATTTTTTAAATAAATTATTGTAGTGATTTAAAATGATTGCTCCTCACTTTAGACAAGCTTGGAGTGCTAGGAAGCACCCAAATATTCTCGGCGGCAGCGCCACCGACCAAGCGTTTTTCGCCGCGTAACTCTGAGGATGGGAAGCGGACGTTTCCTTTCAGTCTCTCTTTCGCAAAAAAAAAAAAACTCGGTGACAAAGCTGCGGGAATCGTATCGTTGGTTTTGGCTTTCCGTCTACCCCCTATTCGATCCAACCACAGCTCGGCGTCCCGGCGTCCCCACGAGCTCTCGTGCCCGCCTCTCCCTCAGTTCTTTCTGCGCATGGTCCCTGACAGGGCAGAGAATGGCAGGGCATGTTTTTCGACCGCCCGGTTTTTCGGGGAGGCAGGTCGCCCGCTGGTTTCGGCCATCACTGACGTCACGCACATCCCTCCCCGAAAAGCGTCCCCCGTTCGAGAACCCCGTCAACTGTGTTCGCTGGGCCGCGCCTCCAGCGACGAACTCGAGAAGTTGTCGCAGTAATAGGACAGTGATCAAATGGCGGTGGTCCTGTTTGTACATTTCACCGGAACCTTTCCATCTGTATAAAGTTCATACAAGCTCTACAATTTTTGTTTATAGTTTTTGATCAATAGTCAGTTTCTCGTTTTGCGTCTGAATGCGTCCCACATGAGACAAGCAGTTGTTTGCGAACGAATATAGACTCATTTACACCTGCCCCAAGCGTATGTGGGAGTTTCGAGTACCAAACTAAGATAAACGACGCGAATGCATACGAAAGCGACGCCTCGTGCGAATTGACGCAGTCGTGTGTATACACTCATTTGCATTTGGCTCCGACACAAAATCAAATAGGACTTTTTTATGATGGAGCGCTCCTCGTAGTGAATGCGATCGATTCGGACAAAACCGTGCGTAGCCTTCTTCTTTCCAAGGGTGCGCTGAAATATCTAGAAAAGCCCTGATTACGATCTCATGAGTTTCTAATCTAAAGGACACATTGCTCTGTTTCGGACTAAAGACCTGTTCACACATACACAGCGCATAACCCGAACCTGCACTGAAAAAAAGCGCCGATGGTGCGCCGAGTTGTTGGTTTAGCCGCCACGCATCGGCGCTGTATCGCCTCTCACCACTGCGGAACGGCACGTCGTCAATAATTCACATTCACCACCGTGGAACCACGTCGGCCATAAGCCAGGTGTGAGTCAGAGCCGCATCATTGTCGTTTTACCGCGCCGATTCGGCGCGGCGCTGTACGCGTGAACGGGCCTTTATTCAGCAACGCCGTCAAAGCTACTGACCAAGCCACATTTCCCCCCTGCACCAAATATCAAACACGCTGCTTAAAAACAAGTCCGCGCTTTCCCACACCTCGTTGGGGAGCACTGGGTGTGCGCAGAAACCTGGTTCGCGTCACGTGATACTCCGGCGCATACGTCGAGGCTGACAGCAGCGCCACCGCAGCTGCCTGACGTCAGAGCCGCATGTTGGTATGAACAGTGAATATATGCAGGTACCAGTTAGAGTTACCAAATCAGGCGGGCTTTACAAGTAACGATCCCTAGGAAATCTTGGTGCTTACAGTAACCGTTGTCAGTTTGCTCAATGCTCTATCTGAAGTCACAGGAAAGGTCAGTCCTCCATAAACGTTAAAAGAGTCCGCTAGCAAAGCAAAACAGTGGGGACTTTTAGCAAACCGTTACCGTGTTTTGGTACCTAACGGCGCCTTTGAAGCATGCTTTTAAAGGCCGACGAACACGTTGCGCTTTCCACTTTTGTCCGCCCCCTCCTTTAGTATATCATCTCCACTTTTTACCTTGCCCCAACTTGGCTCCCCATCGCAGCTGAGGAGGAGGGGGGGGGGGGAGTGCAACATAATTATCTTCCCACGAGAAAACGGAGGTTGTACGTCGGCCATTAAGCGCGCGCCAGGGTTATACCGTGAGCGTGGGACGCGCGCTTAAAACATGCTTTAAAGGCTCCGGTAATGCGCTACGCAGTACACGGTAACGGTTTGCTAGAAGTTCCTATTATTATACGGCTCCCAACACACTACAAGAAAGGTGCGCCCGTACCACCTACACACCCCATATCACACACACACATACACACAGATCCACTCCAGGGCCTAATCTGACACTTGGCGAAAAAGACGGCGAGAAATCGGCGGCTCCGATTGGCCGCGAAAGGTCAAGTGCGGAGTTGTCCAATCACGGCACCCAGATTTCTCGCCGACTTTTCGCCAAGTGTCCAGATTAGGGAACCAGGACTAATCGCGTAAGAAATGTGTTTAGTTGAAAACCTGGTGTAATCGGGCACATTAACTTTCAAACAGCCTTCTTGGGGGGGGGACTTTATAATTACGTCCATTGCATTATTCATTAGAAACGATTGCGCATCAAGGTAACCCATCCGCATCAATATTTAAAGTTGTAGTGTCCAATATTTATCTTCTTGGTAATCACGGCTTGTATCCGAGTAAATTTTAACAGTTCTGGTCGCACAAAGTAGAGGCTTACCGTGGGCACGTATAGTACCACTAAGATTCAATGGGTAGGGAAAGCGGGACTTTCGCGGCTCTTTTCAGTTCCATAAAGATATCTCACTTGCCATTTTTACGTGGGAGGAAGCCCTTGTACGCTTTCCCGTGATCACGAATGGGAACAGGATTCACCCTTACTGATTTATACTTCCCATCACCGTAAGAATACAAAAGAAATTAGGAACTGGTGGCGGCGACGCTTTCAGTTGCGAAAGTTTTCGGCCTGAAGCTTGAGCCCACGCAGAAGCATGGAATGTCTATGGTTTTCTTCATTTAAGAATTTTAGTGCAAGAAATCAGCAAACTGGTTCCCAAAGAAACTTTTTTGTTGGTGGGGGGGGGGGGGGGTATTACGCGATCTGAAAATGAATTTTCAAGTCGGCCTCATTGATTTTCAGAAGTACTCATACCCCATTCACATTTTTTTCAATATTTGGGATATGCAGCACGGTCAAAGCTCAAGAGCTTTGTCAGATAGAACTCGCTGCTCACCGAACGAGTCGATCAGTTGAACGGACACTTATTCACAGTGAACGGCTTCATTAATGTTTTATGCTGGCCTCCCTGAATTAAAGTTTTAACATCCACAAAGAGTACGTAGCAACAGCCTTGATTGCAACGTTTGTTACACCAGATATCTCGGACACACTTGTTCCGGAGGTATAGGATTAATTCAATTGTGCGTTTCTGAACGACGAGATGAGCGGTTCTAAAAACGTTTCTGTCTGTGAAAGCTTTAATATAAATGGACGCATCGTGGCAAGCAATATTTAACCGACGAGGGTAGAGTATTGGGCGAGTTGGTGATTCAGAATGGTTAAAAAGCGCAACAGGACAACAGACAGGAAGGAAGACACAGTGCGTTGTCCTGTTGCGGTTTTCTAACCAATATTTTAACCAAAAACGTCTTACAGGGAAAGGGCTCAAGCAATATTACGTTACGTGTACCTTGAGTAAAAGAACATAATTACACATAAATTTCATCTGGTCATTGTACAGGTTAAGCAGCTTTGCATATTTTATTTCCCCGGGCTCACCCTCACCCTCCTCCCCAGCTTAGAGTATAGGCATGAGAACGCGCGAGCAATAAAGACTGTCCTCTCTGCTCATACACACAATCTGAAGGAACTGTGGGATATATCACGAATTTTTTTGGAAAGTCTGAAGACTCTTTATCATTCCAAGATCGAGTACAAGTTTCGGTCACCGCGCAACGCCCGCATGCTCGTGTTCTTGCAAGCAATACGCT
>JAZHYW010030138.1:0-13902 GCA_037355805.1 Ixodes ricinus
GTGGGCGTGACTGGCCGGCCAACTAACTCGATGAAGTTCCGCCGAGCGTACCTCCTCGTGTCCAACAGGGCCGGTCCGTGCGGGACGATTTGAGCGTGCCATTGATCTGGTCTCGCGTGAGTCATGCGCCCAGTTTCTGGGCTCTTTTCCGCGACACTCAGAGGCTGCGGCGGACCGCTCGGGTCGTAAACGCACAAACGTGCGCCCCCCCCCCCCCCCCCCCTTCCCGCCCTTTCTGACAGTAGGTGTCTGGATACGCGTGGGCAGGCAAGATTTCGCTGCTGCATCGTTATAGGTTACCTTAAAAGCTTCAATTGTCTGAATCTACAAAAAAGAAAAAAGAAGAAAAAAAGGTTTTTGCTATTTGATGTTTTATGCCTGCTCACGTACGATTTTGCGCGTAGTTTTTCCCCGAAGAAGAGGTTTACCCGAAGGTTTAGCCCAAGCTTATTTTCTGCGCTAATAGCTCGCTCAATGTTTGGATGGAAAAATAGGAACAAAATGCGGTGTTATTTTTATACTCTGTTTCACCTTTTGTTGTACCGAAGGCACGGTGGAAGAAATACATTTAGGTGGTGACTCTTGCGGCTCTTCCCGCGTGGAGCCGAGACGACCAGATCGTGTTCGGAGCTAGCATCGAACCAGGAGTATACTCTGTTTCACCTTATGATGCACCGCAGGAAAGGCTACAAGCACGAGCTCCTTACTCTGGGGCACATCTCGGCGGCACAAGCTCTCGTGACTTAAGAGCGGCTGCCAACCCTATGAGCTCGCGCTTCTAGCTTTCGCCGCGGTACAACATAAGGTGAAACGAAGTATAGTTAGTTCCGTGCCGCCGCGGAGGGCGCTGAGGTGTGAGCACCGTGAGTATGTATATGAGTCTCTCCTCGGCGGCCACGGTTTCGGGGGCGTAGCTTGCTCGCCTTTTTCGCGGTTGGTGGTGGTGTGCGGCCAGTGGCTGGCCTCATGTTTTTCTCTGGTGCTGTGTCGATCAAAGGTGCCACCATTTGTAGCTATAAGCATAACTTGCTTATAGCAAGTTATGCTATAAGGTTGGAAAAGACGTGCTTCGTTCCCAACTGCAATTCGGGGTACCGGAACTGTGCAGAGCGAGTGTCCTTGTTGAAAGCTCCATTGAATGACGCTCGCCTGGAGCAGTGGTGTCGTGCAATCCCGAGGGCCGATCGCAAGTTACTACCTAGTCTCCTCATCTCGTTGACCAAGTGGAGACCAACCTTGAATGTCTAATTTCTGTCGAAGACTGGGAATGCGAAGATGTCTGGACAGAAAAGGCTGAAGAAACCAAGGCTGTGGACTGCATACTATATTATGTAACTGGGAGTTTGAGTGTGAAAATGAAAAAAAAGCTACACGCTGCCCTGCATGCCTATCCGCTTTCAGCATCGACAAAAACACTTCTGCTGAAGCAGCACCGACAAACGTGAAGAACATAGGACGCCTTATACATCCCAACAAGAACCTTTTCCAGCTACTGAAGAAAGCGAAACAGTTCTTCGTGGAAAATAAAAGCCACCAGACCGTCTACTGGGACACAATCGACAGTGTTCTTGACACATGCACAGTAACGTCTCCATGCGCTGAACACAAAGAAAAAACAATGGCCTAGTTGCTCCACTACTATTTCAGCATGCGAATGCGACAACACTGTCAGTATATTACCATGAGTATGAACAAACAAGCTCAAGAAAAGAAAGAAATCAGCAAAGCAGCGCTCGTCTTAGTTGAAGAGCATGGGCGAGAAACACAGGATGTAGGAGATGACGTTCTTTGGTAGTATGCAGTGAATTCAGCTTTTGTGTACATTTTAAAGCAAAAATATTTGTCACGTATTTTTTACAGATGAAAAGTGATTTATGTCCTATAACCGCTACTATTGTTTGACTTTCAGTCACTGTGTCATCATGTCAGTCAGTATGCCATCATACTGTGTCATTATTTCAGTCACTATGTCATCATAAATATATATTTTTTTCTGCTCACAAGGTTTGTATATTCCACAGTACAAGTTGACATCGTATGTATAAACCATTCGTAATGCTATAACCTTTATGCGCATGTAAAGAATTATTTTGGCCCCACTATGTAACATTATTAGAATTTATTTTTTCAGTAAGAAGGCAGGAGCAGGGTGGAAAATATCACCCCACCTCCTATAAAGCCACGCAATGTGTGTAAACAGTTTACGGAACTGTTACCAAACATGCTGTTTGACAAAACATGTGAGCACGACCCAGTGGTTTACTCTAAATTACTCTAAATTATTGAAAGCCCAGTAGATTATGCCGGGAAGTTTTATATTTATACGAGTATTTTTGTCACGCTAAGTCATCATCGGAATGTTCTCGTTTAAAAAAAACAGGAACCGCACGGGGGAAAAGGCAATCAGTGCTAGTGCGCCAACATAAATCCATCATTTCACTACACAGTACACAGGGACCGAGTAAAGAATGCATAATTTCCTTCGTAAGCCCTCTATAGGGGGCATTCACTGGACGCCATATTTGAGGTCAATGTTTAGAGCGCATGCTCAGAACGAGCTTACATTAATAGCCTGCTAAGACCGGCAATCTTGATGGTGTGGAATGCACGTTGCAAAAGAACTGTGGAAGCTGGCCGTCAGCACGCGCTCAGCAACCACGCACACGGATATGGCCGCCAGTGAATACTCCCTATACACCTTTGCAAGTGGGATCCCGTCTTAACCTCGAACCGCGCACCGCGGTCAGGCGGGCCTACTCTCCAGCCAGGACGTTCGCTGCTTATCGAACAATGTTGCCAAGCGTTTCTTGCCGAAGCATACACCACTGAGCGCAAGAATAAATTAAAAATATATATATTTATAAAACATGCAGGTGTTCTCTTCGACTGCAAAAAAGCACAAACAGTTAAATAAAATACGTAAACCAGCAACAAATCGAAAAATTAGAAAAATATCTATACTTCGTTTCACTTTATCTGCGAGCGAAGCCAAAGCTACAAGCGCGAGACCAGCACTTTTTGCGTTTCTCCCCAGCTCGCGCGCTCGAGCGAAGCCGGAACGTACGGAGCTTTCGTGCTCGCGCTTCCAGCTTTGCCTTCGCTCGCACCTAAGGTGAAACGAAGCATAGAGTCTCAAAGCTTTCATAAGAAAGCGCCAGAAGCCGCATGGCCATTGCATCAACGATGGCTGCGCTCGCGGCAGCTCTTGCTTCCACGACGTGCTGGAACAGAGGCTGCGATCGTTAAAAAGTCAGAGCTCTGCAACCCTTAAACATGACCCGTCCTACAATATTTGATGCTACGAATCTGAGTGGATACCTCCCCCTGCGTTCCGAAACAGTAAGTGTGTCGCTAATCCAGGCCGTCGGCGACACAGCAGACGCCGCCATCTTGTCATCGCGCACCCCAGTGACGTGCCCCTGGCGCACCCCAGCATGGCGGAAACGTTAGGCGGCGCCAGCATCGCCCAAAATGGCGGCGCACAGGAGCCCTTCTTGCAAACGTGTATACAAGCCTTCACAAGCACTTTTAAACTTGGGCGCCATCTATCTCCGTGCGCGTGAAGGCGTCGCCGCGCCGAACATAATGTGGTCGCCACGTGAGACAGAGAGTCATCACCTAAATGTATTTCTTCCACCGTGACCGAGAGGAAAGGCTACAAGCGCGAGCTCTTTGCTCTAGGGCACATCTCGGCGGTACAACTTCTAGCCTTCGCTGCGGTACAACATAAGGTGAAACGGAGTATAGTTTGAAACATATTCTTCACGTGACCGTAAGCTGCCCACATACATATTCTATGCATACAAGATAAAACATACATATCCTATCATTATACTAAACATAGATATTCTATCATCATACTGAACACATATTCTACCATCATACTAAACATACATATTCTGTCACCACACAGGATAAAACATACATATTCTATTACGTGACCGGGAACTTGTTCTTATGTGCACGTACGTGTGACGTTACGCAACGCTTTAACGCGGTCGAAATAAATCATGCCCTTGGAGCATCAGAAATATGTTTGGCAAGTGTTTGTGCGTGAATACGCGCCTATAATCATTGAATATAGTTTTAAAAAGAAAAGACAGGTCGTGACCATATGATTAGCAGTAGCGGGAAATACGATCACATCGAATGAAATGCTCAGATTACCCCCCCCAAAAAAAGGCCACAGTTTTTGCATTTGTGTTGTTGTGCTGGTCTCGCCTCTTTGACTGCTTCCGACGTTATTTCTTCTACAGCCCGTCGATCAGATACCAAACGGGCATTTACCGGATTGCTGACCTTCCTACACGAAACGCAGACTGTGAAAGCTTCCGTCCCTCTCCCAATCCTATACTTCCCAACTTTCTGTCCACTATGACGTACGTGGCATGCCGGTACTTGCGGAGGCATATATTAGTGTAGTTTCACCCTTTTCAGACTTCCTGAAGGACGCCTACTCCTAAGCAAAGGGTTTAGACTATGCAGAAAAAAAAACGAGGGATATAAACCGGGGACGGTGTGCTATCTCAACGAGCCAGAGATACTGCTTGCACGCTAGCCTCAAAAATCAACGGGAAATAAGTGAAGTGGCACTTAACAAAGTTTCTGTATCTAAAATAGATTGTGGGAGTGATTTTTGTTCTCTAGAAGTTTTGTATTTTGCGTGTATGTGTGTGTGTGTGTTTGTTTGTTTGCGTGTGTGTGTGCGTGTGTGTGTGCGTGCGTTAAGTTCGCCAGGAAAGTTTGGTATGGTCGTTTTCTTTACACTGCTGATTATTTTGCCGGGGACTTCAGTTTATGTAGTTCTTGTCCGGAAGAGACCGTACCATTCCGGAAATAACTGCTCTCCCACCTGAATCGCCTGCTTGACGCATTACGGGAATCCAATGTACGGCGCGCGAAAAAGTACCCAGGAATAGAAGAGGTAGTTTATGGAGGTTTAATATTTTGCGATTTCAGAAAGCAAGGAAGGCAGAAGGACGGACAAACACAATACATGCCGGCCTTGTTCTGTTAGTTTCTTTTGTGTGTGTGCGTGTGTTCTGAATTTAAGATGATAAGGAAAAATGAATCGTGCCGCTTCCAGGATATACGAAGCGTCGGAGTCGGCCCGAGCCTAGCACCGTAAACATCGTAACAAACCCAGAATTCCCCGCGCCGAGCGGTGCCATGGGGAATAATTGCGAGATCTCCCGGAATTTTCTGGAAAGGTATATTCTCCGTATGGGGGTAAATATGCTAGTTTTAAAATAAAAAGCAAAAGGAATAGCGACGTGTTGATGTTTATAAAAAGAAAATAGACGCGTGAACGATCATTGACCGATTAGAATTAGCACCTCTCGCAATCTTCATTCATTTGTCTGCAGAGTTTAATCGGTTTAATAAGACTTTCCGAGCTGAAGAGAACCCAGAGTTTTCAAAGTTATTATCGTTTCACTGCTTGCCTATTCGGACACATTCTGTTCGGGTGTAGCACGATTGCCCCGCGTGCAGAATCCCCGTCGCAAAAGCCCCGCGTCATTAGCCCCACGTTTCAAAAACCCCGCGTTCAATTACCCCGTCCCGTATTCCCCCCGTGCCAAAAGCCCCGTCCATCACTGCCCCCGTCCCACAATCTTCGCGCTTCAACCAGCATTGTTCTATGTCTTTACCTAATCCGCTGAAGGTCTACAAAGGCTCTTTTAAATGAAAGAAACTTGAACCGCAGAAAAACCTAAAATGACGTACTACAAGTGGCTAATTGCATAAATCTGCATAACCAGCGATGCACCCTGCTGTCATAGAGGTATACTCAGACGTAGAATTATAGACTTCATCTACCTAGATAGATGCAAATATTTTTAGAACGACGTAAGAATGGAAGTGGTGTTTGGTGCTGTATATGTAATAAGTACGGCGCCATGATCTGCGGGTTAACAGTTTTGACAGAACCGTCGTCACAAGATGTGAACATGTAAAGCGTACGCCTGAAGAAAGGGAAGCTTTATCCATTTATTCCTTACTTGAGTCCCGGGTACGGCATGATTGTTACACAGCTCGCGTGCACACTTACTGTCTCTTAGGTAAGAGCAGAATGCTCCGCCCTCACGCTGAGGACCCGGCCACCTGACACGGGGCATTCGCGTCATGGGCTTTTGAAACTGGGGCATTTTGAAAGCGGGGCAAAAAGGCCGGGGCGTTCGCCGCGGGGCATTTGATACGGGGTTTTTGACATCGGGTGCTTTCGTGCACCACCCGCACCCATTCTGTTCTTGCCCTGGGCCATTCAATTAGTTGCTTACGGAGCCTCAAGGACCCCAACCACGTGGCATCGGATGTTTATGGCGATTCAGGGGACTCTCGATTTACCGGCTAAGCAACCGCGCGGTCACATTTGTTAATCGAACGGGACAGTATAATGTGTCCAGCCTCGTCGAGCGAATCAGACAATCTACACTAATAGGAACAAGACCGTCCCCTTGCCGTTTCCGCTCTCCTGATTGCGCATCGCGCGGACCAAGCAGCACATTCCTTCGACCCGATCGTACTGGGACGTCCCCGTGAAGTTTCTCATGAGGCTTTCAATGATGTGATCGCTGCGCCATCTTGCACCAAATTGCGCTATAGTGCTTACCCTGCTACATCCTGCCACATTTCACTAAAATCTGAAAAAAAAATGTAATGTGCAAACATTGCTTTGAAAGTGAGTCACTTTATCAACATCCAAAGCTAATATTTCGGGGCCCGCCATACACTGCCGGGTCATTACGGAAGGCCCGTACGAGTTTTCGAAAATTTCGATCGTCGCTTCCGATAGTGTAATATTCACTTTTATCTTTGCATCGATCGCTGAGAGTACTCGGAAGTTTGTCTGGCCTGGTGTGGACTGGTGAAGGCGAGCGGGTTGAACATGAATCCATAAAATTGAAAGAATAAAACACGGAGGGACAAGCACAGGACAAGCACGGAAGTTTCTCCATGATTATCTCCTGTTTGTTGTGGTGGCTATAGAAGTTATTCACGGGACGCCGTTTTTGAGGGTGCTATTTAGAGCGCACGCTCAAAACTAGCTCACATTAATAGGCTGCTAAGACCAACAATCTTAAAAATGTGGAATGCACGTTGCAAAAAAAAAAAAAAAAAAAGAAAAGCGCCGAAGACTTAAGACTGCTTACGCAACTGGCACGCCGGAGGCAGCGGTGAAATCACGCTCCCCCACTGCGCAGGCGCGGCGCCCCGCCGGCTCCACGGCTTCCGTGACAATGCATCTGCGTTTGCTGTGCTTTCTTTGTGTTTCATTTCTGAGGCGCGTCCGCTTTGACCTTGAGCGGCGCGTGCTTGATGACGTATTTTTATAGCCATCTTTCGGAGACAACGCCGACGCCTTTTCGCGCAATGGGACATATAAGGCTTTCGTCTTAATAACCGTGGAAGCTCGCCATCAGCACGCGCACAGCAGTAGTGCACACAGCTATGGCCGCCACTGCCCTATAGGGGTAGGTGTACCGAGCGCTCTTCGTTATTGGGTAGTTCCACGTGCCGCCGCTTCATGACGAAAAATTGGCGCTGTGGGCTGGGTACCGATGCACTTCTGAAGGGGCGTGACGTGAAGCGTCTCCTCCGTATTTGTTGTGCACTGAAGTGTTGCGCGCAAGCGCGCGGGACACGATCAAGAGCGTCTCTCACTCCGCGTGCTCATGCAGGACGCGCTTCCATGGATCCCGCGCGTGGTACCATCGCGCGGTGCGCGATGGCAGCACGCGCAGGGTGCCGGTGCCGGCGTGCGGCGTCATGAACTAATGGGATGCATTCGATTCCGAGATGTTTTGGTGGCGCCTTCCTATGGTTTCCATCGGGGACGTCACGACCAGGATTTGCCTCGCCGTGACGTCACGATTTGTTACCCTGGCTACTTACCGTCAGTTGCGACGACAAGTTCGGTGGTGTGTTTAAAAAAGATATACCATTAACAAATCACAAGCAGCTCAGAGTTCTATAGACCGTAGTTCATAAATTTGATACGCATATATGTCGTGCTTAACATAAACGCTCGATGAATAAAATTACAGGAGGCCACTTAAGACTGCTTACGTGTGGGAAGGCGAAAGCATTATAGTCCGGCGGGTGAAATCGTTTTCGAGTAATATTTCTACACGTATTAAAGTTCAGGACGACGTATAGGAGGACGTCGAGGACGACGTCCTAAAGATCGACGCCAAGTACGGCGTCTAGGACGACTCATAGAACAACCTCTAGGACGACGTCTAAGGACGACGCCTAGAGGACGACGTCTGAGAACGACGCTCAAGGACGACGTCTAGAACGACCTCTAGGACGACCTCAAGGACGACGTCAGCGACGGCGTCGTCCTTGAAAGCCCACGATTGAGCGCTGCGTGCCTGATGACGTATTTTTATGACCATCTTTTGGGGACAACGCCGCCAGCAGCTTTTGCGAAGCGGGGACAAGTAAGGCTTTCGCCTCAACACAATGGAAGCTAGGAGCCATCGCATTCCAAAACTAACACCGTCGTAGTCGACAGCCTGACAATGCTCCTATGCCCGTGGTTTTGGCCAATCGTGGAAAGAGCGACGCTTTCTTTGGTCGCGCACATCGCTAATAGACCTTTACATACCACGGGCTCCTGGCCGGTTCCATTTTCGGTGAATACCGTGCGTATGGCTCGTGAATTTGCCCGCTTTGCGAAGCGGACGAGCATGCGCGTGTGCTGGGCTGAGAAGATTTCGCACGTTGGGCTGAGGGACTTGTAAGCATTGGAATGGTGTATAATGTGCATACTCCGTTCACTCCTTAAGGTGCGCCTTGCGGAGGTTTCTGGGGTCGCCTCAGCGTATGGCGAGAAACTCACTCTGCTGGCTCTAAGCATACCTAGATGACCTACAAATCCTTTGACGGTGCGCGGCCCATTTCCCTATTAAAAAAAAGAAAAACTACAGGAGGACGCCCAAGACTGCTTATGCGTCAGAATGCGAAAGCATCTCGTACACGCACCGCATTCCTACAAGCAGCGTGCCCCGCTGTCCTCCGCAGAGGCCAGCCGGTATGACGCGTCGCAGCCAATGGGAATTTGTTGCTCGTTTCGCTCAGCCGGAATTTAGGGTGCCGTTTCGTTATGCCGGAATTTAGGTGCCGTTGTTCGCGGTTACAGACAGCGCTGGCTGCGCTCCATGCGACAGTTATTGCTTTTGCATTAAAAGCAATCAAAGATCGCAACACACCGAGGTCATCTCCGGCGATGGGAGAAGCATGTTCCGAAACCAGGGCCACTGCGCAGTCCATACCAAGCGAAGGATCCCCGCGCCTCCGACCGATGGAACCGCGGAGCGATATCTCGAATGCGCGCGGCTCGTTGCCCGTACAGCTCGAACTACGATTCAACCCAGTGAGCGCGCGCTAGAGAGCTGACGACCAAACACACCACTCCCGCAAGAGACAAAAAAAAAAAGAAGAAGACAAAACACAGTGCGCTGGTTTTGAGACGATTATCGGCAGTCCGCGAAAAATTTAAATTTTTCCAACTGCCCTTATTTATCTTTTATCATCTACAAAGAGCATACACATTTTATGATAACAGCGTTTTGCAATCGCAACGAAATGTTGCGTGTTTATTGGTGACATGCCGTCCTGGCTGCCGGAACCGGAGTCGCCGGAGGTGACCTCAGGTGATGTTCGATCTTTGATTGCCTTTTTAATAGGGAAATCGGCCGCGGATCGTTATGATTGATAGATTTCTAGGATTCTTAGAGCCCGCAGAGTGAGTTATCGCCATATTTAGGCGATCTCAGCAACCTCCTCAGGGCACCTTTAAGCTGAGACTGCAGCCAAAGCGACAAGCACGAGCTAGCCCGCGCTACTGGCTTGGAGACATGCGTTTCGTGCACAGCGCGAGTGCTCGTTGTGCGGAAGAACGCTTCAAAGCAGCGAGCTCGAGCCCTCGTGCTTGTGGCATTGGTGCAGTCTCAGCTTAAGGGTGAACGGAGTATAGCACACCGTGTGTTCGTGGTCTACACGGGCAAGTTCGTCAGCTGCGTTGAGTGCGCTTCTCTCGCGCACCGATGGACTGCCGGGAAGCGACACTTGCGGGGCGGGCATTGCAAATCGGCGTGATGGCCCGTCTTGAACACGTTACTTCGGAAAAAGTGATCGATTACAATTACTGTTACTGTTGGTCTAAAAGTATTCAATTAGATTCAGAGAGACTGTAAGATTACTTACAATTAGATTAAAAGTAATTGGACATTTTAGAAGCTTCGTGCCGTTATCACTTGAAACAGTGTAACACGCAGTAAAAATAATATTGCTCACATCTCGAAAAGAAAACAAAAAACTTACTGATAAAAATCTTATATATATATATATGTATACATATATATATGTATATATATATATATATATATATATATATATATATGTACGAGATACGCTCCAAGGTATCACACAAAGCTTATTAACGAGTTTCCTACAAATTTAAAACGGCCCCCTTATAAAAAAAAAAAGAAAATCTGGCAGTGAGCGAAATACGCTGAACGAGTCCAACAACATTGGGCGGCCGATGTCATGGTTAGAGTGTACTACCATGCTGAAGGACTCCGTTGCGGCCGGTACCACTGTTCTCTATGACAATTGCTGGATCGCGCATCCCCGCTTGTTCGCTGCAGCGCGAGTGCGGCCACCGGACGGCCATCTTGCATGCCGTAATTTTTTTTCGTTTTGCTAGCGTTGCAGAGGCTGGCGGCAGCGTGCTAAAGACACGTTTTCTACTCGTTCGTCGTCATTCGCCGAAGACGTTCTTTAAGATCCTGTGTGAGGCGTGATACTTGCCGTTGAGAACACGTGGAAATTTTTACGAAAGCGCAGTGCCGCAGGAAAAAGGCACAACTCGTCGAAAGCAAGTTTCGCCGGTCTCGCGGCGTGTTCAAAGCTTCCTTGGCACGCCGAAGTGCTGTGTCTCTGTGCCTTCGCACGCTTGGATACCGATCAAGAATCGACGCCGTGTGAATGTGTTTTGCGAGTGCAATGTGCGTGAAGCCGTATGTGCCTCTGGATCAGCGTCTTACTTTACTCTGACGACTGTATACTTGCGGCACTCGCGGTCCAGAAACGAGCTTGATCCAGCGTCCAGTAGCGACGGAAGAGGGGGGAAGGTACGTCTTTTTTTCGTCGTTAGACGATTTACAGAATACCGCGCACAACAGCTCCTCATCACTGATCAGTGCTGGCTCATTATCAACCTACTTAATTGCACTTGACGTTTGAGCGCGGCTCGCCTAATTGTGATTGGTCAACAGATTGCACACGACCATATGGGCCGCGCTTCAAAGATTTTCATTCTCGCCGTCTTGTACTTTTGCCTTCGAAAACCCTCCTTGCTCCACAGCGTTGCTCTATTCGTGCTCCCATGTGATCCATTAGAGTAGATTTGGAACATAGCCATGGTTAATAGTACATAAGAACACGTACAGATCCCGCCCCCCTTTATTGATAGCAACTCACCGGAACAGCTGGACGATCCAGAACTCCGTGGCCGATATATATATATATATGATCTAAAGACATCTACGCGCGACACACCTTCAGAACTTTGGTGTGGCGTCGATTCTTGATCGGTATCCAAGCGTGCGAAGGCACAAAGATGCAGCACTCGGCGTGCCAAGGAAGCTTTGATCACGCCGCGAGACCGGCGACACTTGCTTTCGACGAGTTGTACCTTTACATACGGCTTCACGCACATTGCACTCGCAAAACACATCCACACGGCGTCGATTCTTGATCGGTATCCAAGCGTGCGAAGGCACAGAGACACAGCACTTCGGCGTGCCAAGGAAGCTTTGAACACGCCGCGAGACCGGCGAAACTTGCTTTCGACGAGTTGTGCCTTTTTCCTGCGGCACTGCGCTTTCGTAAAAATTTCCACGTGTTCTCAACGGCAAGTATCACGGCTCACACAGGATCTTAAAGAACGTCTTCGGCGAATGACGACGAACGAGTAGAAAACGTGTCTATAGCACGCTGCCGCCGGCCTCTGCAACGCTAGCAAAACGAAAAAACATACGGCATGCAAGATGGCCGTCCGGTGGCCGCACTCGCGGAGCGGAGATGCGCGATCCAGCAATTGTCATAGAGATCAGTGGCCGGTACAGTTGTTTACACTGTGGCGTTCTTGCGTTTCTTCGATCCCTTCGCCTCTGTACGGTTTAGGGTAGCGCACATTATATCACTCCGGTTACCGGTTTTAATAAGCGCGAACCGGTTCGAACCGATTCCTAACTCGTCCTTTGAATATTGACTGAGCACTTCTGCAGCCTTTCTGAGCACGAGATGTTGCAGCAGACCCATCCCAATACTACTCCCTCTTCAGGCAGATATAAAAGCCCTGCCCAGTGATGGCGCAAAGACACCATTAATGTGGCAAGGCGATTACTTGTATATTACTGTTCTTAAGTGAACTAAATATAAGCGATCGGCTTTCCTATTTTTATGGTGTCTCTTTGCACACGCAGCTGGAGCAGTATTTCAAACTCTGCCAGAAGAGGGCGTATTTTCGGGATGGGCTCTGCACGGAGGGCAAGTTCGTCTGCTTCTCGCGCAGGGGGTAGCGGTGACGTCAGAACGCCGAGCCCTGATTGGCTGATCGCGGTCCCCTATCTGAGCGTCGTCTGCTCCTTTGCAACGTCGTCTGCTCGCAACGTCGTCTGCGTCTGTCTTACCTTTCCTGCGACTTTTGCAAGTGGAGAGGCCAGATTCACGAAACTATCTTACGCCAGAAATATGCGTAAGACAAAACTTAAAAACAAATTCGTATTCACGAACCGAAATTTTCGTAAGTTTTGCGCAGGTTACGACAAAATCCTATGACAGCTCCGAAGCTACGCACTTGTTACGATCAAATCAGCATGGCCGACAGCGTCGCGGTCAAGACGACCAACGGACGTTTATTTTTCTACGTGCGCTTCTCTCGCGTCCCGACTTCAAGCAGCAAGAAAAAGTAAAAGTACTTGAACCAGACCACGACGAACAAGAACGCTGGATCCACAAACACCCGGGAAAAACTCCAACGGCCACGATTCCACCGACACCGACCAAGCGAACTCGGCAGATGAGGCCTAGCAGCCACTCCGACTCGGTGACCGTCTGCCCACGACCGGCTGGCGTGCTGAATGGAATGTGCCTGTGCGACCCTTGTGAACCCTTCTCGTATTATACTGTGATCACTGACCTCAATTTTAGATAAAGAGGTCAATCTCTTCCTCTTGTCATCTCCTTGTTTTCCGAGGCAACGGTGACTCTCGCCGGTGAAAAAGCGGTGAATATCCGACAGACGCAGGAAAGGTAAAGGAGCCATCGCTTTGACTAGCAGACGTAAAGCAGACGACGTTACCTGCGCCAACCCGCCGACGCCGTTAAAGAATGAGGAGTCTTGCCGCACACGAAAAGGGGGAAAAAGTATTTGGGAGGGAACTTGCGGACACTAACACGCTCACTCTCGGTTCTTAGCAAACAAACCTCGGCGTCTCGGGACACCTCGCCAGTGAGTACTTTGACTTCCCTCCTTGATGCGCGTCTGCTAGTTGTTCGACAAAAACAACGAACCGCTCGAGTTATTTCGTCTGCCTTCTCTGAAAGGCGAAGTCGAGCTCGCTCGTAAAGACCTGCACTTCCGAAAGTCGCAGGAAAGGTAAGACAGACGCGGACGACGTTGCGAGCAGACGTTGTTGCAAGGGGCAGACGACGCTCAGATAGGGGACCGCGATCAGCCAATCAGGGCTCGGCGTTCTGACGTCACCGCTACTTCCTTTCTCATGCGCAGAAGACGAAAATGAGCCCACTTGCGAGGCGTATTGGCCACGTGTGCGATCGAAAGCGTCGCTGTGGTTGGCCTTCCACGATTGGCCGAGTGCTGAC
>JAZHYW010030139.1:0-26914 GCA_037355805.1 Ixodes ricinus
AGAGCTGCGCTCTCAAAACGAAAAGTTAATTGCGATATGCCACTTGTTGCATCCGTCAGTTTGTAGATATATCAGATCTTTTCGGTTAGATACAGTTCGCTAAATAACGCAGTCATTAGTGAATGTTCGAATGCAAGTCACTAAGATCAAATGAACAATGCGTTTTTCTTAAGGCTGCACAAATTTCGCTCAATGAAGCCGTAAATACTACTCTCATCCGGCTTGTGAAGGTGCGTTATACGGCCAGGGGGACATAACACAGTGGAATAATCGTTATGAAAAGTCGGTTATTTAAAGAAAACTTCCTAATGAACTATCGAAGAATTACCAATATCGATAAAGTTCTAACCATAAACTTGCTGAGCGTAATCGAAGACCGCTAAGTAAGTAATCTTGAGATTGATAAATGGTGCCTTGAAAGTGTGGTGGTGCACTAAAGTAACCACTTATGCAACAGGCTCTAGGTTAGTGTGCGGTAATGCCCCCTTGCCCCCCCCCCCCCCGGTTTTTCCGCCTGTTATCCGTGTTTCCGCACTACCAGCATTGCGTTCCTTGCACGAGTGGTAACTTTGTGCACCACCGCACTTACCACGAGCCCCTAATATTTATGAAATCTACTTCTTTAGTGATTATTTATGACGCCCAGAAAGTTTTTTTTAATTAGAACCATATATTTTTCTTCAACAATTAAAATGTAATTTAGCAAAAGTTATCAAATTGGCCTACCTCTTGTGATGATTTTACCCCAAGATTATGTCCTGGTTTATAACCTCACTTGCGCAGACCGCATTGCATTAGTGTAGCTTTCACGGCTTTTTAAAACAAATCTGTAAAGCCTAGAACAGCCCGTATATAAAATAACAGCGGCCTTGAGCGACTCTGCGTGAGGCAGGACAATCTGGTGTTGAACTTTGAATAATGTGGTGTGTGTGATTTGTTATTGCAATCTAGGATATTAGCGATGCATGAAAGTGAAATAGAATTTAGCGCATTCATGAGACTCTCCTGGAATGCTTTAGAATTATCAATAAATACGGTGTCAGTATGTAGTACACTCTAAAAGAAAGGGTATATTCTTGCACCCGTTGTCCCATATACGACACCCCAAAACATCAGTTCGACGTACGACGCGCTGACGTCGAACTAACTGCCCCAACTTTTGCGAGAGGGATGATGACGGTGCGATATAACATATTAAACAGCCAAAGCACGTATTAAAGTCTACAGACAGAAAAATCACACACAAAGAGGTTTTGCAGTTGAGCCAAGACGACCCCGATAACCTTTTTTTAGTCAGTCACACTTACATTAGCTATTTTTTAATAAGTTGTAAAACTCGGCTATAAAGCCGCTCGTTGGTAGCGTCCGTACAACGTCAGTGCCCAGCACATCTAGCTGAAGTACTTAGGCTGTACGAGTTGTGTCTTCACGAAAATGCGGTTGCCAAAATCAAGGCTAATTGTAGAAATGAAACATACTTTTATGCTTCATGACGTTGTTATATACAATGTGTTCAACAGGACTTGCCAAAGAAATTATTAAAAAAAAAGAAGGGGGGACCGTAGTTAGGGGTCAAAAGTTCGTCTGACTGATTTGCAGACGGGGATAACTCGGCTAATTTTCTCGTCGGTAGAAAACTGGCCAGGAGACAGGGATTGCTTAAGGATCAGTAGAAGAAAGCGAAACATACCCGGTAATAAACCAGACTAGGAAAATAATATTAAAAAAAAACGTGGACAACAACAAACAACGCCTGTATGGCTGTTTGTTTTATTATTTCTGTCTATTCTTGGATTTATTGTAGAGTTAGTTGACGAGTCCGCCTGTGTTGGTTTTTTACATGATTTTTTTATTCTTTATTTTTTTATTCAAGAGTTACCGCGAATTGTTCGAAGGCGTTGTTACTGCAGGAGGATACGAAAATGAAAAAAAAGTCTTCACTTGCAGGGCATACTTGCTCCTCCTGCACCTTGTTCCATTGTTAAATTGTCGTGACAGAAAAAAAAAATCGTGTACAGGTTTATTCCGGAACTGTTTATTCTTCTTTTTAAAACAAGTATCCGTCCAACTAAAAACATAGTACGGCTTTTTCAAATAAGTATATTTTTAATATTTGTTATTGGGTATTGAGAATAAACTTTAAGTCTCAATTTGCTGAGTCGGCTAAAAGTAATTCTCAATTTAACTGTTTTTTAGGTCAGTACAACTTTCTTTTTGTCCGCATCGTCCCAAAACAAACCTCGCTTTGCTTTATTTTGAATGTTTTCTTGTTTTTCAATTATATATGTTAGTGCATGGTCTCATAAGCACATGCATATTCCACAATTGGTCTAACACATGTTAGATATTTTGTTTTCTTGAAGTTTCTTTTCGGAACATTTTCAAATTCGCTTAATAAAGTTCAGTACCCCGCCAGCGCTTAAGACAACGCAATAGACTTGAGCGCTCCATGAACAGTCGTTCGACAGCGTAACACCCAGGCATTTGTATGCACATTCTGTTTTAATGAAGTCGTTATTCACACTGTATCGAGTATAAACTTTCTTCTTATACCTAGTAAAAC
Source organism: Ixodes ricinus (assembly GCA_037355805.1). Lineage (NCBI taxonomy): Eukaryota > Metazoa > Arthropoda > Arachnida > Ixodida > Ixodidae > Ixodes > Ixodes ricinus. Next base: position 2,564 of record JAZHYW010030139.1, read on the forward strand.
TTGTATGAACACACTTTTCTTTGTTCATAATCACCTTCTATTTCAACACCAGTTTCCAACGCGTATCAAGTCTCTTTGTAATTGTTCTGCGTCTTGTTCACTCGCAATGAATTCATACATAAGCACAATCATCGGTGAACAGTCGTAAACTGGATGTTATTTCGTAAGGAATGTCATTAATGTAAATCAAAAACAAGAGTGGTCCTAACACGGAGGGAGGACTCCAGATCAACATGATCAAAGGATCAGACCATTTGACAGCCAAATGCTCTTCAGATAGACAATACAAATGCTCTTCAGAAATCCAAGAAAATCGTCCGTTTGCTTGCACTCGTCAATACCAAATACCAATTCGTGAAAAAAAAAAAAAAACTCTCCAGGAGATGTCTTACGAAACAAGTGTTGCTCATTTATAATCAAATTGCGTGTGCTTATGTGACACATTATTTGTGAACAAAAAACGTGTTCAATGATCCCACATAAAGTAGACGTTAATAAAATAGATTTGTAATCAAAGACGCCTTTCTTGGAACTGCTTTTGTGGAAAGGTACAACTTGAGCTACTTTCCAGTCATCTAGTAGAACGTTAGTTGAGTACGACAGAGTATAAATTAAGTATAGATAGGAAGAGATTGATTGAGCTCATCGCTTTAGAACTCGTGGTGAAATGCCATCAGGACCACTGGCTTTGGTTTCATCGATGTACTGCAATAAGGCCTCAATGCCACTTACAATAAATTCGACTGGTTGCATTTCGCGAACATCGTTAACGTACGATATATAATTGCAACTGCATTTAGGGAAAAAAACAAATTGAGTGTAATCATTTAGGCACGTGGCTTTCTCGACGTCGTCTAATATTATCCGGTCATTTTGCACAATTTCACTGGTTGCTACAGAATCCAAATCCACAATTCGTACTATATTAGGAAAAAAATAGAATTCGTTTTTATGTTATCATTGCGCCTTTTCATGTATTGGGCCTTAGCGCCTCTGACATTCAAGTCGCATTCCTGTACTAATTCCGATATCTTGTAAAGTGTTTTGTATAGACATGTTGTTGTCAGTAACTTGTAATTAATAACGTCATCGCCAGAGCTGGATGCGAGTTTTAACCTGTCTGGAGCGCTAATACGACTTAATGAGTTATTTCGATAGTATCCACGTGATGATGATATATCTTTTCAAGACAAGGCCTGCTGTTGTGAGCGCATAAGTCATAAAGGCGATGTTCTGATTAACGTTACAGACGCTTTACTCCTCTGATGTTGGCAGCCCTCCAAAACTTGTTAGCTGAATGGACTAAGTCGTTTTCGGATATAATATTTCTCAAAGGTTTTTGGGTTTATTACAAAAAATATTTACTAGACCAAAGTTAAAAAATGCTTTTCCTTTGCTTATATGATGGGTGTCTTATGCCAACAAAGTAGAGAGCTTGTCTAGTTGGTGGAAGTTTAACATGGCGTAAGTGCAACAACGCATAACAACGAAAACTTGTGTGTGTTGTTACGTGCTGTTGCGTGTTTTTTCTCTTAGTATTCGTTGTTACGCGCTGGTACACTTACACCGTGACTTACACCTTTTCGTGTTTCGGTCGCAAGATAGTTAAGGTGGATAATAGGAATTTAGGAAAAGTTACCATGATGTAACGACTTCTCAAAGGGGAGTTGTGAAAAAAGGCAAGGATTCCGGATGCCGTCAATTCTAGAGCTTTTTTTTAGCATTCAAGCGCTTAATTATACCAAGAGCAACATAATCACTCACAGTTACGTCGCAAAGCTAATAATCTAAATCCCTTTAAAATATAGTTGAAATTTGCCAACTTTATGAAGTGAATTAAAGTAGGGCTGGGCGTCGATTAAAAATTTTAACCCGATTAATCGCCACCCTTTAATCGATTAATTAATCGATTAATCGGTTGCGTTGATTTTTATAAATAATATATTAAAAAGAATACAAGAACTCGTCTTGCCTTTGAAGACCTATTTTACTCTCTGTTACACGGCGCAAAGGACATTGACAATTGAGGATACATGTAGTTCAACGATTCAAAGACTCACATATTTTTGCTCCAGCTCCGAAGACAAAGTTGTTCCACATTCTCCGACAGGAAGACAAGAAGTCAAAGCTTGGGCGATGCTTTCTTATTTTTTCAGAGAAAGGGACCTCGATGAGAAGGCGTTGATTGTTGTCTGCGTTTTGGCGGATGGTCCTTGCTGCAGCGGCGTACATGGGTGCTTCGCTCGTAGGTGATACTGAAGCGACCTTACGCTTCCACTGTATGAAAACGGCTTTTTGCAGATGATGCAGTGAACTTCCTTCGAGTTAAAAGCTTCACCACTGGAGTTTACTTTAAACCCAAACTTTCCAGCGAGATTGCCTTTCATACTCGTGAACTCGTCCACTTTGCGGGCCGAATACTGGAACAAGCAGCCAAGGCGTTGTTAGCTACTGTTGGGACCGAGCGGTTGTCCGGGCTCTTGGTATGCGGCAGGGAGCCGAGTGAGGGCAGGAACTCATGACCTGGCCGGACTCGGGAAGGACCAGGGCGCAGGAGGGGTGTCTCTTATATAACTCTTTTTATATACAAATAGACAGGTTACATCATCTGACGGGAGAACACTCGAGAACACTATGAGAACACATTGTAGCAGCGGCCTGCTGCTCATTTTATAATGTCACATGTCCCCGGATCCCTAGTAGGGAATCCCCAGGGTTCAGGCCTTCACCAAGGCTGTGGGGCCAGTCCCTAACATTCAAGTATGCCCTCCCCCTCTCTCACACACTGCCACACGCGGCACACACACGGAAGGGCCAGACATCCTTGGCCGCGGTGTCGCCGGTCAATCTCGGCGGACAATGGTGCCATCGAACTCGAGGAAGGCGGAAGACATCCATAATTGCAGGCGTCCAGGCTTCCGTGGGTTGGGGATAATCCCATGGGCTATCTAAGCCGGGGAAATTGAGTAAAGCCCCCTTCTCTGTCGAGGACGTCCCAAGGCTGTCGGGTCGCCGTGCGTCGAGGTCAGACAGCAGAAGCAAGGAGAGGGGCCGGACGGCAAAGACGGCCAGATGACACTGGCGTGGGTCAACCCGATGATCCTTCGGAGAAGGTCACGTCGTCCCCGTGTACCAAGGTGCGTTGGCGACTCCAAGGTGCCTCTCGCTTTGTCTCCGGGCGCAGCTGACCGTAGCCACCTGGCGTCTGGCGACGATGCTCCAGGGCGTTCACCCGTGCCGGTCGGATTAGTTAGGGAAGGTCGTTTCCTAAGGCCTTTCGCAACACTACCCAGCTTGTTTTTTTGCTTGTTTGTCTTGCCTGGGCAGGATGTGTAATAGATCCTCAACACGTGAAGTTTCGCGGTCGTAAAGGGATCAATTGCGGGCCCGGCTTGTTCGTCTGGCCTCGGTAGAACTGTAGTGGATATCCTCGAACACGTGACGCTTCGCGAGCCTTGCTCATACTCATAGCACCTGGCTGGGAACAGAAAACCGCTCAGGAGAGAACGACAGGATGCACGCCACGCAGCGTTTTCCTTAACAGAGGGGGGGGGGGGCATGAGTCACCCCTAGTTCGGGCAGGTCGTCCAGGATAGAGCCATGCGTGTGTCCAGTTGACTTCTTTTTCAGTACCGATTAAAAAACCGATTAACCGGTTAAAAAATTTGATCGCGATTAAAGCCTTAATCGATTAATCGGAAGGTTAATCGATCAATCGCCCAGCCCTAATTTAAAGTATACATTCAAAGCAGTAACGGCTCACAAAGGATCCTGGCTACGTCATTAATTTTGAAAGTGTTAGATGTAGTGCTTTTCATTTCAGTTAAAGTTTGCAATGTGAGTCAAATATAGAAAGCCGTTTGCCTAATTAGTATTGTATTATTAGTCCTCTTTAGCTTTGTTAAAATTGGGTTGTATTTACAGGATCACTGTATATACGGTATCCTCGGAACTTTCTAAAAACTATTACGACGTCCAGTACCTATTGTATTTAGTTTTCCCAAGATGAAATGCGCGACGAATAATGTTATCAATTCACACGAACAAAAGTAATCGAAAATGCGTTTACTTGTGGACGGATACAAACATGTACACGTCAATAGTTACCGACAGGGTTAAAACGGCAGTGAGGTCTCTCAGTTATTTCGCCTCCAGCGCGCGCTTCCTGCGCTTCGATAATGCTTCGGCGTCTTGGTAAGCTTTGAGCGTGCACGCACAGCCAAAGCATGGCGGAAGGCAACAAGCTCGCGCTGGAGGCCTGACGTCGTAAAAAAGGAGCACTGAGGTTTTTATTTTTTCGTTGACCATAGGTGAGCTTTGCCCTGGATACTTTTCGTCGTGTTTAACCTCCACGACCTTTTTCTTTATAAATCTTCCCTAAATGAAAAAAAAACAGAAATGTGGTGACATTGCTAAAGCATGGCCGGCTACTCCATGTTCAGTTAAGTGTTAAAAAAAAGTTAGAGCATACCACATGATGCCGTGTACATCCCTCTTTCACCCCCCCCCCCCCACCCATAGCGTTTTCCCGCAAACAAAAAACAGTCAATTATTTGGTTACATTGAGTCCACTTCAAATGTCACACGATCAGCCGGACAAGTTCGGTCTTTTACATGCCACATCCCTTTATCAGACCACCATTTTCACCGAGCATGTAAAGTTATTCATTATCATTCACTTTAGCAGATATATATTACATTATATAGTGCAATCTATTTTAGTAATTTTTTGCAATATCAGCCTCTTCCACGAATTGCCTGATTGCGGAAAATGCTTGCTTTACGAGCCATGGTTCGGCCACAGTGCTAGAACCAAGTTGAGAGAAAATGGTCGGTTCTCAATAATGTTCAGTCGTGCTTTTATTCGGGATCGATTATGGTCGAACCGGGAGCAATCGATGAAATGATGTTGTATTGTTTCTGTCTCGTGCCACCAATCACAGTTAGGGTCATTTATTAGGCTGATTGCGTACAAAGATTCATTCGTGTATGCTACTCCCAAACGTAAGCGGTGTATTAACGTTTCGATCTTTCTTGGAAGGTCATTTTGCATTCGTAAAAGGATATTTGGGTCTACTTCATATAATATAGAGTATCAACCTCGATCATTAAACTACATATCCCATGATATTTCTTTGGAGTGTTTTTCTAATCTAGATTTTATGTCATTTGCGCCCTAAACATTTGTTTGGTGTCGTTCCCATCACTCTTCCTGTAGTTCAAAAAGGAACCCGTTTCCGTTAAACAGTTTTAAAGGAGGAACGGGTCGTCACATTAACATTACATATGCGTGTTTTAATGCAATATTGCGCAGGATAATTCGTAAATTGAATAAAGCAAGCAATGAACACATACAGTTCGAACTACGTGTAGAGTCATTACGATCACATTTGCTCCTGTTCCTTGTTTTCGGCTATTTCTCGGGCGCTTCCCCAGCCCTAGAAGTTGGGAGTTAAAAACGTTGCTAATGAAACGCCTAAATGCCTAATTCATTTGGGAAAAAATTGCAAAAAAAAAAAAAGGAAGGCCGTTTTTCTTGCCGTTTCCTCCAAAAACTAAGGAGTTTCCGTTTCAGTTGCTCCTCGACGCAAAATAGAGCGGCTCCCTTCTTCCGTTCCACATAATCAAAACACGTTCCAGGAGCTTTTTCGGAACGCCATTCCGTACAACACTGCTTTTGTTACATGATAACAAATTAGGGTGCTACAACCTTGTGCTGGCACAGCAAAACTGGACGTGGTTTAAGAGATACGATTATTCTGAAAAATCAGGAACTCATACTAATAGAAGAAGCCCAAGTGAATAAGGTCGAGCCTCATTTGCAAAAACTTTCACCTCACTCGCAAACTTTCTTCTCAACAGCGGAGGCATGGACCGTAATATTTCAGTGTATCTTAACTTGATTTCGACAGTTGGACCGAGAAGTTTGTCTAAAAAAGAAATAAGTTATGTACTGAGACACTCAGCCTGACGTTTTACATGCTCAATGTCCTCGGGCAGTTCGCGTTTCTGTGATATTCAATGTTCATAAAAAAACAAATACGTTGTAAAATCATTAACAACCAAGCAAACTAGACGTTGTGTATTTAGGAAGCAAGAGGTCGGTTGGATTTCTTCGTGTGGAGACGCTGGTATACGCTGCACGTCAATAGTTTTAAGTAGCGCTGTGCAACTGCTAACCGGGAATCTTTAACAAGCAAGGAACGCGTTACAGAACAACGTTACTTTCAATTAAAAGGAACGCGTTACAGTTACCTTTACCAATAAAATGTAACCCACGTTAGTTTTGCTTTACTTTTTATATATAGATTAGAGCTTTTTTACTGTTTTGACCTTACAGGTGTACCTAAGGGCAATATTTTAATAAACATTACGTTCATGCAGAAACTTGACACAATTACCTTAACCTTTTTATGGTTTCTCATAAACATTTACGAGAAGACAAAAACTCAAAGAACAGCGCAAAAAGCGCGAGAATACATACTTGGCCCAAGAAATACGAAAATAAAATTGAAGTGTAATTTAGTTTCACTTTTGGAAGATGTGGCGAGTAACGAAACTTCAGAGTTTTATAAATAAAGACTAAAGTTACATCATTACCAACGCGCTCAACAACAAGTAACGTTACTTCGTTCCCGCTACTCTAAATAAGGAACGTATGTACGTTATCTGTTACTTTTTTGACAATGGGGAGTTGTAGTGGACCGTTTCCGCAGCCCGCTAAGCACCCGGATAGCGCCCGTAATCCGCCACATGACATGACGCTGCGGCGTTTTCTTCAGGGATACCGTAGCGGAGGAGAAAAACGGTCTACTACAATTCCCTAATAAGAGCAACTCATTACCGGTAACGCCGGTACCTGTAACGCAGTTATAGTTAACAGTGAGCACTATAGCTGGTGAAATGCTAAGAAATAACTACGCGCTCTTTTACTTTCGCCGAGATTGCGCGCGCCACAAAGCGCCATCAAAGACAGAAAGCTTACTCTAAAGGCGGAGAGTGCGGAGACACTGAGAGAAAGAGAGAACAAGACGAGAGCGAGGGGGGAGGGGGGGAGGGGGAGACAGAACGCCCAGCTCTGGTTGGAACACTCTAAGAAATAGGGGGTCTAGAGGGGTACACCCCTTGTCTGATGTGCAACACCCCAAAACTACATTTAGACGCTCAGTGCACTGACGTCGAGCTGGCGCTACCAACTTTTATGAGCGGCTTGATACCTTTTGGATATAACGTACTAAATAGCTAATGTTTGTATCGAAGACTAGGAAAAAACACCCTGAGGCTTTGCAGCAGGGCCAAAAAACCTTGATTGTTTTTACTGTACCCTTTAATGCGTACATTAGCTAATTTAATAATTTGTATCGCTGGACGATCAAGCCGCTCGTGAAATTTGGTATCGTCGGATCGACGTCGGTGGACTGAAAGTCGAATCAGATACTGGGTGTCTCAAGGAGCGTCCAGGCTACTTAAATCGACCACAAAATCTCGGTTTCTTAACCTATCGCGCGAGGACCTTGTGCAGCGTTGCCCACAGATGGTGTATCTTTTTTGGAAAAATTTGCAAAGAGCGAATTTACCTGAGGAAAAAGAAAAGAAAGAAAAAGGCTTAGCCTCATATGAAAACGCACCGAAGCCACCGGTCTTCAAACAATACAGCGCCTTTTTCGCATAGGAGACAAGAGATGGCGCAAGCGGTCGCGACGCCAGCTGCCGCCAACGAACGAGCATACGGCGCCGAGAGCCGGCGTCTTTAGCAGACGATCGCTTCCACCCAAAAGCGGCGCGCGTTCCGCAGGCGGCGACAGTCGCAGAACAAAAACAGGCGCGGTAACAACAGAGATTAGCAAAGCAGACGACATAAGTATCACAAAAAAAAATACTATAAAAATAACCCGACACACCATTTTTTTAATCGATTATATGTCCATTCAATATGTTTTTATAAGTAAGGATGATAAAATAATGTATTAGCAACTGATATTCAGGAAAGCTCGCGCCGCTTGGGAGTCGAAGATCTCGTCTTCTAAAGACGCCGGCTTTGGGCGCTGTATGCTCGTTCGTAGGCGGCAGTTGGCGTCGCGACCGCTTGCGCCGTCTCTTGTCTCCCGTGTGAAACGGCGCCGCACTGTTTGAAGACCGGTGGCCTCGCTGCGTTCCCATAGGAGCTAAGCCTTTTCATTTCTTTACTTTTTCCTCGGGTAAAATTGTTCTTTGCAAATTTTACACAAAAAAAAAGAAGCACCATTTTTGGGCAACGCCTGCAGAAAGTCGTAGCGCGGTAGGTTAAGAAACCGAATTATGCGGTGGATTTAAAGAGCCTGGCAGCTCCTTGGGATACCGTGTAGTTTTGGGGTGTTACACATGAGACAAGGTGTATTCGTATACACCCCCTGTTTCTGAGAGTGAACGATTAGTGGGTAGACCTAAATCCTAGCTGCCTTTTTATCCACTACAATCTTCGAAAGCGTTCGAAAGCGAGAGCTAGAAAGCCGGACGCCAGCGCTTCGCATTCGAACGCGTTTGACGAGTGCAGTGAAGACAAAGGCAGCAAGCATTAGGGCTACCCACTAATCCTTCCAACCAGAGTTCGGCGTTTGATGGCCCCGCGAGCTCTCGTCTTCTCCTCTTCCTCAGGTTCTCGGCGCGTAGCTCTCACTCTTCGTGCTTCGAGCTGCGGTGCAATAACAAAGTCATGGCCACCGGTCCCTTCCTGTTTAACAGACCATGTTATAAACATCATAAAGCACAAAGGTAGTATGGAGGCGAATGAAGGGTGGTCTGATGCCGATATGGCAAAACGTTAACGAACCAGAGAGTGTCGCTTCTTAAGCTGGGACGCAAAGAGCTCAGGTATAAATTATAATCCTAGATTGATTCCCCGAGCACTTGTTATGCTGAGAAGTAGAGGCTGTCCTCCCGCCCCCCCCCCCCAAAAAAAAAACAAAAAACATCACGGTGTTTTTGTACCTCAAAAATAACCTATGCATCCCCTAACGCTCATTCTCCACCCAAATGTGGCCCTAGCGGTACAAACCCGATGCCAAATTTTCAAAACTAACCGTTATCCTATTAAAACAATTATTAACGATTTTCTTAAATTATAAATGGGAAAATGGCAGCCAGCGGACCTTTTAAAAAACATGCAGCTGAATAGCACCAGTTGCCGAAAAAGGAGAAAAATTAGGCCAAATTTTCCCATTAAAAGTTTTCAATAATCACATATCACTTTTGACAAAAATGACGGTTCGGTTTGAAACTTCAGCATCTGGTTCGGACCTCTAGGGCTACATTTGGGCGGAGAATGGGGGTTCGGCAATGAGTAGTTCATTTTTGCGGTGAACAAAGACAAAACAAAAACCCCTGTAAACATTTATGAGGGAAACCCAGCATATACGTACGGGATTTCCCTAGGAATACAGGAATCGTGTAGAACATGAAATACAATTCCAAACGCAAACCCGGAATCTAATATGTGAAGGCCCGTAAGTGGGGCTTGTCTCTGAAAGAACACATCGCAGATTCGCGGGAGCCTCGGCTGATTGAAAATGTTCGATTGTCGTGTCATAATGTGACGCCTACATATTGAGGACAAGGCGTCGTCTGGATGTAGCAGCATTTCAAGTTGTGGCCGTGCTCTAACTTTGGTAGAAAAAATTTCTTTCTCTGCACGTCATTGTTGCACTGTCCATCCTATTTGTTCAACAATGAATTCGACCTAAAGCAGAAAAGACGTTCCCTAAAACAGCGCGCTGAAAGAAAGTGAATCCTGTTTACAATGGCAGTACAGCCAGAACGTGTAGTATGCTATGCCTATAGGTGTTCCTCTGCAGCTCTAGCGCTGGCTTTACGTACTCCAGAGTTTGTAGCGCATTCGGTCACTGATAAAATGTATAATTAGAGCTTCTTACAAGTATCGACAACTACTCTTTTGCTAAATGCGCCAGGTACGAATCATTGCCGATATAATACAACTTTGTTTTTTACTCCAAATAAAAATGATGACTGGGAGGCCGGGGAAAAAGCTGCAGAAGTGCAGCTTGACGAGGCCCCCCATTCAGCAGCCACAACGGAGTGCATAGTACACTCTGGTCAAACAAAAAAGAAAATCAAAATAAGCAGATTGATTGTTTGGCTGTGAGATAATTTTTGCAATATCAATGTTTTTAACAAAATAATCGTTCAGTAGAGATGGTAAAGTAGGGCTATTTTTTTATCTAATAGTTTCTACATTTCGGAATTTCCCATGGCTGGTGATTTCTTGATGAGTTATAATTCCTTTTTTTTAATTTAAATTAGCTTGCTTAAGAAATACTATACTTAAACGCCCATACTTGAAGGTCCGTAGAGTTTAAGACATACCATCATATCTTGTCGTAGCCGTTGAAAGGTGTGTACAGGCACGCGCATAGTGCATTAAGGCACGTCTCGCTTCTCATAAAAAAAAACAGATTGAGAAATATTTTATAAAAAAAGTATTGGCAGAGTGTTGATGCCCATGCCTTTCTTCTTGGTATCATCTACCGTTTCATTCTCACCCTGTTTTTTTACTTAGTTATAGTCACGTTAATTTTTGTTCAATAAAGCCGCGGCGTCGCAGAAAGTCAAGTCGAGCATAACATGTAAACCTGGGGCGCCGCTATAATGACGATGCGATAACATTCTACAGCAGAGAGACAATTGTGGCGAAAAATTATAGAGGAAGAAAGCCATCTCCAATTTTCCCATCTCCCAAGTTAGGTAATGACAAGCTCCACAGGGACAACCCCGTTCTCCTGGAATACCCTCTTTCTCTGGATATCAGCCATAGCCTCGTCAATACAGGAATAATATTAGAGTTGAATCGTTATCTTCTTTAACACTCGTAAACGTATTTTGCAACTATCACCCGACTGCGACGACACGATCGAGTTATTGCCTTAGAAAACTCTCCGGGAGCAGATATCCCAAGCCAGCATGTGCTTCTTCCGTCGCTAGCATGCGCTGCAAAGCACTTTTCAAATATTGAACGTGCCGCCAAGAAAGTTTTCATACTTATTCCACTTTTCACTGAGATACGGGGCTCAAGCCCCTACCCTGACCGTTTTTTCTATTAAATCTGAATGAGCATTTCACCAGTTTGCGTTTGTGTATCATTACTACTTGATGCACGTCAATACGCCCAGGCTAGAAAGCACCACGCTGGCTAAATTTCTAACTTAGAACGTGTAACAGTGTGTACTGCACGAGAAGAAACCGAGGTTTCACTGTCTAAACTTCTAGTAATATTTTACTTGCTTTTTTCATTTTGCTTTTTTTAGTTTGCATTGTTAGAAGGTGCCGCAAAATTTAGTATATACTAGATGGTGTCCCCATCGAAAAACTTAATCAGAAAGTTTTTGATGGTCTATTAGGCTGATGGTCTGTGGTATTTCGGGACATTGATGATCTGATGGTTTGATGACTTAATGGCCTGTCGTATTTTGGAGGCGTCTGACGGCCTGATAGTTTGACAACATCTTGGTTTAAAAGTCGGTGTAAATGTTTACCACACATAAACCGGCAAAACCAAAGATTGCAGCAGTAGAGAAACGACATTTGTTTTGTGGCCATTATTATTCATAAACATCATAAGCGTTATCAAGCCTTCCAAAATCACACGTGGAAACATGAAAGGAAATCAGGCGAGTCAATATCTGCGTTTAAAGATTACTGCACCTTAAGTGATTCAGTCGCAGATACAAAACGGAAGAAAAAATGCATATAATTCACTGGCTAGTTTTTAGAATTTACGACATTCTATTTTTGCGGTGTTTTCTATCTGGCTAACTTGTCGTTTATGTCGAGCATGACGTCGTCCTGGGACAGCATATTGTCACGGATGAAGGCGAATAGATAATGATTAATGAACTGAAATGAAGGTTTAATAGGCTAACTTGTGACAGAAACAAAAGAAAGAACGAATGTCGAGAAAGCAGCAGCGAGCGTCGAAGGCAGCAAAGGCGAGGGTTGAAATGACAGCTGGCTGGATCGAGAGCGACGAGAATGAATCAATCGGCAATGCCCGCTCGGCTTCTGATCTACTACATTCGGTTTCTCGAACACAATCGACCTAGAAGTTTCGAGTGTGAGCTAGGGCAAGACTGACAAGGCAAGGTCAATCTGGCCTCCTTTTATCTTTTAGACTCGGGGTAAGAGTACACACAAATCTTTTATATCTACGAAGAAGCGTTCCATTTCGGTCATGCACGCGGCAATACACCCCCCCCCCCCTTTCCCACCCTTTACATACTGCATCGCCCAGATGAAAAATAGATTAACACGGTTCTAAACCAAACAACAGAAAACAGTACACTGCGTGGTCGTCGGAACCATAAATAAGCCCCAGTTTTATTAAAGAACACATGCAAAGAAATTTTTTTTTTTTGTTTTAAATAGCCTAGATAGAAAAAGTATGTTATAAAGTAATTTACAAAGAAGAAAGAAATTTTCAGAGCTATATTTACGGCGAAAACGAATTTGTAGTTGGCGCCCGCGGGAGCCGCCGCTGGTCACGTGGTAGACCTGTGCGTCGCCGCCGCCGCACGCTGAGCGTTTTGCGCCGCCGCTTCAACGCGTTTCTCCACGCCGCAGTCGCCGCCGCCGCACAAGTTCGTCTGCTTCGAGGCGCCGCCGCCGTCATCTGACCGGCGCACAGGTCTATTACGTTCAGCTTACGCTTTTTCAAAGCTTCATTTGGGTTCTGAAGTTACTTATTCATCTTTGTTTTTTGTTGCACTTCAAACGAAGATGAATAAGTAAGTTTTCGAGACCATAGGAAGCTTCCGAAAGAGCAGGCAAGTACCACGTGACAAATAGGGGCCAGTCACGTGATAAATATGGGACACTTTTCCGCGGCGCCTGTGGCCGCCAACTACAAATTCGTGGAGCGCCGTAAAATTATTTTTTCGTTGTAAATTCGTTTTATGACTTCCTTTCCCCAACCCAGCCTTGACCCAGCTGTTTAAAAAAAAAAGTTTTTTTCTTCTTTGCATATGTCCTTTAAGCATAGTACGGTTTGAAACGCACGACGTGCACCACCTCGGGTCGCGGCTGGCGGCGTCCTGACGACCATGTTCGGTCTGGAAGGACCTGGTAGTTAAGGTCTCCGAGGCGACGGAGCACCTTGTACGGTTAAGTTTCGTCACCCCAATAATGATTAACTTAGTCTTGCTGCAGCTTCAGCCGTTTGAATGTTTTATTCTTTTACACTTTTAATTCATACTAAACGTTAGTCTAATAAATGGGTTTCCAACTTAGCAGAGTCTGATTTTCGGAACATTCTGTGCTATTTGAATTGTAAACGTGCTATCTACTTGATATTCCAAGCGGATCAACAGGAGCGTTTTCCTGACGCACTAAGACACTATTTATGATAAAACTATGGTTGCAAAAACATACCTGAGTTTTAACAAGGTGCCTCATTGACCTCCCGAGTATCCTAGAGATATTCTGAGGCGGATCATTATGGATGTAACACTACCATCGAGAAACACCGCGTGTTAGTTTTACACAACGGATATATGGGTTGCATGCGCGATGACGCGTGGTCATTGGCGCTACCTCTCAGCCACCGCTTGAAGGTCCCGAAAAGTGGCCACGTTCTATTCAGCATGGCAAAATGCCTTGAGAATCGTCATCAGATGTTTTGACGTCCTGGTGGTCCATTCAGACATCCTGGAGGTCTCACTTGGGCGACATCAAGGAACGTTTTGATTGTCAGCCAGCCATAGAACATAAACGTTTTGAAAGTTCGTGGGCCACCACCAGAAAGGTTTTGGTGGTCTTTGAGGAACAACCAGAAGCCATCGGAGAATTTTTCATTATCCGAAAACACGGTTAAATAAGTCTGTTGGATCATTAAGTTAATCGAATGGGTTATCAAGAAGGTATGATAAGTCATCAAGAAACTTAAAGTTGAACATTTGACAGACATCCGTCAAATGTTCAGCTTTCTGTCACATGTCCAATATCAAAAGATCATCACATATTTGTCATGGTCTTTTTCGGTCCGGGTGGCTTTTAAGTAACGAGACTGGTGGCAAACGTGCGGTTTATTATTACAGTTTTATAATTTGATTTTCATACCCTTCAACGTACTCGTCTCCTTTATCCGTACACCACTAAATGCGAATTTTCAATTTTTAGAAAAAAATAAGTAATGCAGTTTGTTGTGCGTGTACCCATTCAGCAGCGCCTCCATTTTCGCCTCTACCTTTCTACAGCCCTTGCCTTGTCTTTTTATTTTCAGTGGCGCAGGCGTTTTCTAGTGCATCAATTGTCGGTTTCTTTTAGTACAGTACTAAAAACTGCACATCTCGTCGCATGTGATGATCTTTTCTAGCAAGTCCGGTCTCACTGCAGAGTCGTTCCATGAAATCAGTGCAAATGTGTTTCCGGCCATATTTAGGATCCGACCTTAGGCTTCTTGGCACAATTATGGCACAAACTATAGGGCCTGTTTCAGTGATCTGTGTAAAATATGCCCTACAGTCTCTTTATCAATGTTCGTCATGTCTTCTCTCCTCCCAATGCTTAACGGGGGTAGTTGCCATTAGTAAACTAATTGTCTTCAAAAGTTCTGCTCATTAGTTGCCTAACAAGGTTACCTTGCTGTTGGGCTTCTGTGACGTTCTCCCACCCCTCAACAAATTGTTTTGCCTGACTTAAACACTTCCGCACATGACAACACTACGCACCTAATGCAACAGTTTCAAAGACTCGCTCAGTGATTTCAGAAATTTCACAAGGCACTTGATTGTGATGTGCTGCTCTATCTTAATATTAGCCACGCTTTCTCGTCTTGTCTGAACCCGGCTTGACTCGTTTTCTTTCGGAAGCCTCAAGTTTGCTATCTTTGCATGGTCTCCCTGCTGCACTGCCTACACAGCCTACAGGGGCTCTGTCGCGTTATTAGATGTTTCTTTCTTGTACAATACTCTTACTTGGACAGTTTTATTATTTTCTAATACCGTAAAAACTGCCTCGGATGCATAACTGAGTCCGGAGTCATAAAGCAATATTGCCAGTGAATATCCATCGGCAGTTACAAACTCCAAATTCAGTTCGGTGTCCCTTTAGCACCCACCGAAATTTCGGTGCTGAATGGAGGACGGGAACGAGGTCATAAGTTTAATTTGTGTAAAATCAAAACCAAAATCAAAATCAGTATTTTTTCCAGACAACTGACGAGTAGTACAGTTCTTTTAGGAGGTTGTCACCAAGATCCAGACGACGTAGTAGCACTAATAGCCCTCATCCGTGCCCCCCTCCCCGGTCACATTATCCAGCAAGTCCGGACAAAAATAATGTTCACCAGTACAAAATATAAAAGGCGTGATAAAATTAAGCCTGTTTGTCTGCCTTTATTTAAGACAAACGAAGAGAAACAGAAGGTGGGACAAAATTAAACGAAGCACTAAACAAGGAAGCAATAATGCACCAGCGTTCTTAAAGGACACATGCAAAGAAAAAGAAAATTTTTTTTAACAGCTTTAGACGGAAAAAGGATATCATAAAACAATTTAACAACGAAGAAAAAAAATTTTAGAGCTATATTTACGGCGCTATACGAATTTGTTGGCGCTGGCGGGAGCCGCCGCTGGTCACGTGGTAGGTCTGCGCGTGCCGCGCTGCGTCGCCGCCACCGCACGTTGAGCGTTGTACGACGCCGCTTCAACGCGTTTCTCCACGCCGCCGTCGCCGCCGCCGGCACAAGTTCGTCTGCTTCGGGCGCCGCCGCCGTCATCTGACCGGCGCACAGGTCTATCACGTCTGCTTGCACTTTTTCAGGAGTTTCCTTTGGGCTCTAAAGTTACTTATTCATCTTAGTTTTTTGTTATACTTCAAACAAAGATGAATAAGTTACTTTAGAGGCCTTAGGAAGCTTCCGAAAGAGCGCAAGCACCACGTGACAAATATGGGCCTGTCACGTGATAAGTAAGGGCCACTTTTCCGCGGCGCCCATGGGCGCCAACTACAAATTCGTATAGCGCCGTAAATATAGCTCTAAATTTTTTTTTCTTCGTTGTAAAATTGTTTTATGATATTCTTTTTCCACCTAAGCTGTTTGAAAAAAATGTTTTTTTTTCTCCTTTACATGTGTCCTTTAAAAGAAGTCGCCTTAGGCATGCAAACAAGCCTCCTACTGCTTTGGAGGCGGCAGATACCGTCCGCGAGAAATAACTCTGGTTCCTCCTTCAACCATTTCGTCGCAGAAGCCTAATCAAGTCAGAAGATAAACACGTAATCGTGTTAACGTTTCTTTTTTTTTTCTTTTTTTATGTTGTAGCGTTTGAACAAATGGAGGTCACATGGTGACATATTGGTGGTATGAACTGGAAGGTGCAAGAACCGCCCATCAGTTTTGTGCTAATGCATCCTGCAAAATGATTGCGGCATATGCTGACGAGCACTGTCTGGCAACCGAATGACAAAGACGAAATAAATCATTCCGGGTCATTTATTTTTATTCTTTCTCTGCGCAGCTTGTTCAACATGTCATTGTAGCGATTTACATTGCTGTTCACGACAAAGTTTAAAGTCAGAAAACGAAAAAAAAAAAAACTCATTTATGTTAAAAATTAAAAGAAAACAAAATCTTTAGACCGATTCCCCATGAAGCCAGCCACGTTAACCATAGTCTCCAACAGAAACCAGACGTGCCAGGAGAATGAACTCTTGCTCGCTTGTTCATTAGTAGTGCTTATGAAAACAATTGCAACATCATTGGGCTCCTCGTGCACCAACCTACATGATGCGGCTCGAAGGGATTTTTTTTTTTTAAATTACGCCTCGTACAATAGTATACTGCCAGCGTAAGAGGCGCAGGCCGATGCGAGTCTTCTGTTAAGAAGGCCCAAGAACGACCCACAAAGCAGTAATCCTAAACGTAATAGGACACACCTGCGTTTCTCAAACTTCCTGTGACTATTAATAGTCGTACATTTACTCGGTAATTGCCACCCGAAAAATAACCCGTCTGCATAAAAAAGAATCGAGCTTCCAAATAAGTACAATAATAATACAAAATTATCACCCGAATGGAATCTCCATATTTACAAATTTTGCAAAGCTTTATAAAAAAATACAAGATAACTCTAAGATTCCACGAGTTGATAAGTCAGGTGGGAATCGAATGCAGTGATTGCTGAATATTTATAAGAATTGCGATAGCATCCAGTCGGGAACTGTGTTTCAACCGGGGGGATGGTTGTGCGTATTAGTTTAATCGTGGTTAGGAACGAGGATATTATCGCTAAATTTGTTTTGTGTTTGTTTTGGTAGTGTCGCTCTTTCAGCGCACAGATAAAGAAATATAAACGAAAAAAAGATATTTGTACCAAAAAGAATGAAAAATTCCTTTTCCGACCTAAACACGCATGAGCACGCATAACCGACGTACATAATCAATTATTTACTGGGCTAATAAAGAAACAAATAAACTCAAGTTTTTTATTTGGATAATTTCAGCTGCGGCCTCATGCAGCGGCCAGGCCGTAAGTGCATTGGATCGAACGGCGTTCACACGCGTCAGTTCATACACGGCCCTGAAATTTGTTTGACTTTCAACGCGCAACAATTGGAGTCGCTTTAGTCGAAAAAAATATCGACCAACAGCAAAAAAAAAAAAAAATTGATGTAAACACGATTGAGGTCATTCACAACCAAAATAAAGGTGCGATCGACCTTTGACTTATGCAGAAAGCAAAAGGAATCGATTTTATAATTCTTGGATTTTTTTTATTGTCAATCTTTAAAGTGAGTACGAAGCTGCGCTCCCTAAAGTAATTTTCGTAAGATTGAAAAAAAAAACCATAATAGACTGTTTCGAATGGTATCGTCAAAACTGGGGAAACCGTACCATAAATGCTCCAGTTCAAACATTAAAACTAAGAAATGGACAGTTTGAAACTAATTTAGGAATGCACCGCTCGTGGTTAAATGCTGTACTTGTTGTGAATCTAGAGGAGGGGGGGGGCGTGCAAAAGCGCACCCAAAGCCGCAATGCTCTAATAGTTCTGCGAGCGGTTTTATTACTGGCCGTCTCATCTCCTTAATGATTTTCTACGAAAAAAAAAAAAAACAATCAGTCTAGGTTAGTTTTATTATAGAAAAGCTGACCTAATCGGCTTCTCAGGTCAGCCTTTCTCCGGCCTGGGCCCTACCAGAAAAGTATATTCACTTCTGGATACCCATGTACTGTTGTACGTTTGTTAGCAGTAGTGCAGCATCAGAAACGCTAGCGTATGGTATTGGAAAGGTATACATAATCTAAAAGTATTTTAAACTTACATATACTAGAAACAAATGGCACAGAGGGATAGAATACTGACACTAGAACATATATATTAAAATGTTTGGTTATGCAATTAAAAATAAAGTCACAAAATAAAAGCATTTGAAAATACTATAAGGGTATTATATTTCGTTAAGGCAGATAGAAATCTTGAAAGTCATTTCTCTAAAACAAATGATTAATATATTTTTACACTCGGTAGAACCTGTTCGGGGAGGCCGCTAGCGTACGCGGTGAAGAATAATTATCTATGATTCTACATTACTACAGACAATTATACGCGATCTTTTTTGAAATGAAACAAACAAGTAGTCACTGAAAATTCCGGCTTAATTTTGACATTGATGCACTCTAGAGAAAGCCCGTGCGTCTACTTTCACGCACAACACTCGGAGAGCCAAACACACCAACTTACGGAGGGAGCTCAGCGTATGATGATACCGAAACTTATGTTTAGACCAAAAAACGCCGTCTGAGTTGTGACATTAAGCCATACAAAACGTCATGCTTGCAAAACACTACGCTTGTCAAAACTCAGACTGCGTTTTCTGGTCTAAACATATGTTTCGGCATCGTCGTTCGCTGAGCTGCCTCCATACGTTCCGATGATTGGCTCTCCGAGTGTGGTGCGGAGAGTAGGACGCACGGGCTTTTTTAGAGTGTGGTTTTGCAATTAAAGCTATTTCTAGCAAAGTTCAAGCATTTCACGTTTTGATTACTAGCAAGGAAAGCAAGCGGTTTTTTCAGTAGGGGCGATGCAGCAATTAGTGTACTTTGTGAAAATACCACTTAGAGCGAATCCCTGACGTTAATGACCTATGAAACACAAGTTCGTTTTTCACCACACGCAATAGATATTACAAAAAAAATTAAAGAAAAATTAGCCGCGTTCACCCCTTCAACCCGCAACCCGAACAAGCGGCGACGTGATCTGGAGCCCATTATATGTCGCCAAACTTAATCATAGCCACGCGCTGGAGTTGGCAGAGGACATGACACGCGCTGAGTTATAGAGCTCGAGAATGTTCGGCTATTGTCGTCCTTGCAGCGATTGGACACGGGCCACTACCTAAATGCTTGTCGAGACAGTAGAGAGTTTTAGTAGATGGTTCCGATACCTCCGATACCCCCGATAACGATACTATATACGTAAGCGCAAAGGCGGAGGCAGAGTATCGGGTATCGTTATCGGAGTCATCGGAACGATCTACTAAAAACTCTCTATTAGAGAGTTTTAGAATAGGGGGCCCTAACGTTTGGGTTCCCCTAAGAAATGGGGGACGGCTTATAGAATAGTGGTTTCGGAACGCAGCGCAGCGCGTTTACGTTTCCCGCTTGCGGCGCCAATGCGGCTAACGAGCGTAATAATCAAGAAAAGAAAAATATTAATAATCGTTAGACATATGCGCTTAGCCAGTACTTTTTGTTTACAAATATTAGTTAAAGTAAATCCCAATCAAGCCGGCTAAAACAAGAGACAATCTAAAATCAGTATAAATGTTGTTGGTTGTATTCAGTTAAAACAATGTAAACCGTATCGAGTTCTAATTTGGTGCTCGTTCTGAACTTCTTGGGCGTTCGTGTGCGCTATGGCCGTCGGTCGCCGAACTATCCTTCAACTATGCCAAAACTTAGACGAACGCGAGCGAGCATACTTTGGGAGCAGCTGCTCTATTTAGATCTGAGCTGCGGCGACTTCGAAGCCTTGAAATACTTGTTTTCAAGCTGCAGGTATCGTGCCACGAACGAAATCCACTTGGGGCCACGGAGTAGCAATACGTTGCCATGTGAACGGTTACCGCGTCTCTTTAGGCTTAGGAACGGCCAGAATGAGGGACTATCCTTTAAAATGGGGCGAGCCCACAGCTCATTCTTTGTGACTTCAGCAAGATAAAGCAAAGCGAAAGCCGGTTGCACCTGTTCATTGGCGATAAAATTGACTAATACGGACGCGACCATGACGAATGGGCTCCGAAGCGAGCGGAAAGGGCGCCGCTAAGTTTCCCGACGCAACCCGGCCCCTAGCAATTGGGGGCGCCTCACGCTATTTCTCGGATTCCGCGTTGGGGACGAGCGCCAACCCAAAACCCTAGACGGAGTTTGGATTCTGCGCAGGCGCAGTGGTAAGCCCTTATTTTTTTATTTTTTTTTTTGGGGGGGGGGGCGCAAGCTTTGGGGCCCCTATTCTAAAACTTTCTATGGATTATCACGAGCCCAAATGAATTGCTCACCCAATGCTCGGGTGCAATTTATGAGCCGCATTCAAATATTGTCACTGGGGATACTGCGATCCCCCAGCGATGTCATCGAGTTTTGCGTAGGAGAGATTGGAAGAAAACGCTCCCTTTTGTTCTTGAAATGACACCGCAACATAGGAGTTTCTTGGTCAGTGGCAGTGCGTGCGGTATACTTGGTTCCCACTAGTGACAGTAAGTCCGTGTAAAGTGAAAAACATTCCAAGCGAATATCGTTGCACGGCCCCATTAAAAACATCATTATGGTTAGATCACGTTGTTTTTCTTAGCAGCTTTAAATGTTTTTAGGCAAAACCACTTGGAGCTTTAAGATCAGCCAGTTTGGTGTCCTCCCTAATAAGCTAGAGACGTCACAATGCTTTTGTATATACCGGGCGAATTTTTCAACAGTGAATTTACGACGTCACGGTGGAAAAAACCGGTGTTCTCTTATATATATATAGGGCGAATTTTTGAACAGTGAATTTACGACGTCACGGTGAAGCTAAACCGGTCTTCTCTTCTATAAAAAAATACTCAAGCACCGTCCTGGAAAGTAGTTGTCGTTTTTTTCAGTATAAAAATGGGATTCAGGTAGGTTCAAAGACAAGACGTCTCCTACGAAGCTCGGTATGCGCAATAACAAAGTCAAAGCGTCCCTTTCGGCGCACATCCCACACCATAAAAGAAAAAAGAAGCAACCTAAAAACGAAAACAATGGCAAAGTAATTTTGGATTTCCCTAAGTAGCACGGATCTTGGCCGAGACTTGGCCAGTGGCTAGCGATGATGTTTTGGCCAATGGCTATAAAGTGGCCATTCATCTGCCAATGTTTGGCCGATGGTTGATGGACAGTGGTCATTGGCCAATGGCCAGAGAGCAGTAAGTCATCGGCCAATGGTCTGGCCATTGACCGATGACTGGTCACGGATTCTTTGGAAGTTGTAGCGAGATACATTGGCGCCCTATAGTATCGGTATCCACGGCATACTCACGAAAATGTATCACAATGCAATATATAAGAAGAAACTATATTTCTAAAATACCACTTGCTCCCCCCCCCGCCCCCTCCCCCCAAGAAAAAAAAGAAGAATATACAGTGTCGTATTTACTGCAAAAATAAACTAGGCATTGCCGAACGCCGATTATCTGCCGAAACGTAGCGCTACGTTCGTCCGAACAAGATGTCAAAGTTTCAAAGTACGTAGCGGTCCGAACAAGATGTAAAAATTTCAGAACAAACCCTTATTTCAATCTGAAAGTTACAAGCGAATTTCTGAAAATCTCAATGAAAAAATAGGGCCCGTCTTTGCTCGTTTTCGATAACTAGCGTCATACAGCTCCACGTACTCGAGAGCGCCGTTGTCCGCCATTTTCCCACTGGAAATAAGAGAAAATCACTTACATACTTTTGCATGAAGATAACGTTTTTTTTCCCCTGAAACTTGGGCGTCTGGTTTGAACCGCTAGAGCTGTATTCGGGCTGAGAAATGGGCGTTCGGCAACGCGTAATTTATGTTTGTCAAGTAAAAAAAAAAACATTTGTATTTTTTGTGGGGAGGGGGGGAGGAGGGACATATTTTGTAGCTTCGTGATATTGTCCAGCTCTGCTCTGGTATAACTGCAAGGATGTGTGTTGCGAGTGACAAGTCCGGAAGTGCAGGTATTTTCCACCACCTTACTTCCAACTCGTGGCATAAAAAATATTATCTCTAGCCACTTTTTAAAGTAACTTTTTTTAAAAAAAGTATTTTACTTCGCACATTTCCAATCATCGAGACCATTGAATCGTGTTTTGTTTGTGCAGCTTGTTATTATGAGAAAAGAATATTTTTATAAACTCTCCTATGTTTAAGAAGGACATAAACTCAGCCACAAGCAGTTTCATATTTCTCCAATGCACATTGACCGAAAGCAAACATTCTAACTAGAGTGCACCTTAATCTTTTTCTAATTTGTTCTTTCTCTTTCGTCACCTCCATTCCTCCCTGAATGATTAACCACAGGGTGCTGCTAGCAGATCTTTTACATTCGAGAGCAGTACTTAAAAAAAAAAAAAAGAAAACGTAATTGACATTGCTGCGCCACCGTTATCAAGTTTTAGCATACTCCCTCTGTATGAGGCAGCAGTATGCACTGCTTTAGTTCCCTTCGTCAAGTCTGGTCTCGTGCATATGTAAGATTAGAGGGAGATCATGCTTTCAAGTAATAAAAATTAATTGAGCGCAGGCGGCTTTTATATTAAACAGAGGTGCTACATACTTTGGCGCGCGTGGTCTATAATCCGTTTACCTCTAAAGTGACATTGCGGTGGCAGTTACGCGCTCGCCAACCAATCAGCTGCCTCCCTTTTGTCCCCCGACCCCGCTCTCTGCAAGTATGCATGAACGGAAGCGTGACCAGGTAGCTAAATATAGCCGTACGACTGGTGCACCGAGCGCGTAGTTCGTTGCACTTACACTGTACTAGGCTGTTGCGGAAGCAAGAACTGCGTCGTGGATCGCTTTGTTTCTCGTAATTGCAGCCAACTGTGTCTCTGAAGGCTGTAGGAAATTATTTTATGGGAACGAGGGCGCCTATTATTTTAGATTTCGGTTGATCAAATTGTGTCCCCCAAAGAGAGATGCTTGTATCGCCATTGTGAACAGAAGGAAGTAAGACGGCTCGTCATGAAACGCCCGAAGGAACATTGCCGGACCCGCAGCATCCATTTTGTCACGGGTACGTCAATTTTTTAAGCTTCTGACGAGTCTTGCACGTGTCGAGCCTCGATTGGCGACCTTCTTTAGCCTGGGATCCGAAATTTTGAAGCTTTTTGGTGCTGTACGATAGGCGGTGCGTTGCAGCACGCCCAGTGCCAATCTTACGAGGAAGCGCAATGGGGAACCATAAACCCAAGCGCGCCACTTGGGCTCCTCCGGCACCCATCGCTGTAAACAGTTCCCATGACGAAATGATATCATCCTCAATTTTTATCATTCACTACTTTTCACGAGACCTGCCCACCACTGAAAGTTGTTTGTTTAGAGCCGGAGTTAAGGTCGGTTCAGACTAGGTGCCTCAATATCCTTCTGTTCAGGGTGATGCCATCCTTTGTAGTACCCGATGCCGACAGCACGCGCTCACGGGGAAAATACAAAGAAATCGACGAAAACAAAATGTCGCCATAGCACAGTCAGCGCCACAGACGCGTGCAGGGACACGCTCTTTCACGCGCTTCTGAACAAAAAGGAAAATAAAAGTGTGGGACAAAATGGCCGGATGACTCCACCCTAAGCAAAGCGCACATGAAGGCACCCTAGTTCAGACAGTTGCGTTTGACTGCGTTTGACTGCGTTGCGTCGAGAACCGAAAGTGAGTCACCGGCACAACTGTGCTTCGTATGAAGCGTGGAATCCAATTCAAGCGAATAATCTTGGCACGCGATATAAGCAGCAGGGATGTCCTGGTTTCTCGCTGCCGCAACGCAGTCAAACGCAGTCAAACGCAACCGTCTGAACTAGAGCCACTAAATGAGTTGCGCTTAGAGTATCGGCACTCCGTTCCCCGACATTGTTGTGGCCGCCGCCATATTGGGGCTTGTGCAGAGCAGACGCAACTGCAGATCGTTATGATTCAAAAGTACGACTTCCTCAGCATTCGATTTGGTGTTAGAAAGCTCTTGTAATATTGCTTTTCTCTGTCGCGGACTGTTTAAACATTTGTGTAGTACGGAAGAGCGTTTCCTGTGATTTCAGATAAAGCTTCAGATAACTGGCAGCCATGATTTTAAGCCACAACATGGCCAAGTGTCGTTACTCTGAA
>JAZHYW010030142.1:0-13206 GCA_037355805.1 Ixodes ricinus
TCTGTGTAGTCCATGGAGCCATTTTTTTTTGTTTTTTTTTATGAGAAGCTGTTATAGACAGTGTTAGAGTGTCTGGGAGTCCATACAAGCAGCAGCGTTTTAATTAGAAATTATATTAGCACATATGCTGATAAAACATACCCTAAAATCCTGACTCAAAATTTAGAGATAGTCATGGGAAACTGAAGAATGGGCACTCCTTAGGTCAACAATATGTAAAGAAATGTCATTTGTGTATTTTTCGAACGTTACAAATTTGGGGGAGCGCACTTATTGTAGAATGGGCGGATGCTCAGCATTTTACGGTGGTTGGAACTGTACATGTCTATACAATACAGGTTTGGCACCTTTGGCACGCAACAAGAAAAGTATCAATAACATCAGGTAGAATGTACAATAAGAATGTACAACAATGTAGTACAATACATAGACTGTACAGTACATGATGCAATAGTATAGGTAACTACCTATAATCAGTTCATATTCAGCTCTGACAGATTTGCTTGGTAGAGAAAAAGAAACAAACAATGAGAACTTGATTATATATTTATACAAAATATTTTCACATTTCCTTTTAAGTGTTTAAAATTTGATCCCCAACTTCAAATATTTCTTTTCTTCTTCTAAGTTTGACAGAAACCTTTTTTCACATTACCACTCAGGTATGTGCACTACTTCACTGAGCTCTTGTCTGGCAACATCCGAATGAACAACAATGCACTGTACCTGAACCACCTGGTCCTTCACGGGATTCCCAATTTCGACAACAAAGGAGGTAAGAGTGAAAGGAGATTTCACTCGGCTGTGTCACCACGCACCACACAATCACCACATGTCACTGAGACTTTTTTAGGTTAATTTTATGACACCATACTTTCTGGGGTCAGTATGTTACTGTACTCAGATGATCAGGAACACAAGAAACTAGAGAATGTTGGAAAGCCACGCTAAGTCATAGCATTGCGTGTTGCACTGCCTCTCGAGGAAACCATGCTTATTTTTGGCATGCTACAGACTCTTGGGAACACACACTTTTTTTCATATTTTTGACAACTATGTGCACCATGTGGCTGTTCGGTCGGGCTCATGGAGCAGGTGAAGAGTGTGCATCTATGATACGGCAAATGCGGAGGTGTGGGCTCTTAGCCTTGGCAACCACTTTCACTGCATGGTCTAGCACACAGAACTAGCACTTTTCAAGGCTGGTTTACCACTCGCCTGTGTACCTAAAGTAGAATAGAGTTTATGGAGTGACACTGCATTCACTGCAGTGCACATGGCAGTTTGGTCTCTTTGTCAGTATAAATGGAAAGCTGTACATTCTGGGGGAATTTGTGTTTACATTTTTTCTTTAGGTTCATCGGGACTCTTTTTTTCGATTGAATCCTGTTATGGTTGGGGAATGTTTTATAGACTAACATTCTTTTGCGCTTTTTGTTCGTAGGATGCAAACCTTTCTTCAAGATCTACCAAGGAATGCAACCGGTTTACACCTCAGGGGTTTAGTGAGTTGTCCGTCTTTGCCTTGTTTGAGTGATTCAATCTTAATACGCTTATTTTTTGGTGATGATAATCCAACCCTACATGCAGACACAGTGAACCTTTTTTCAGTGACGAGCACCGTCTGAGATGTTGTCTAGGAGCTGCAAATGAAAGGCAGGCCAACATGCCTCCGCCCTTCAGAACAGCTCGACATTGTGCCTTTGTATCGGTTTTCATTGCTTTCCATGCTCCATACTAGCGCTGCTCAAGAAAGAATCATCAAAAGACAAAATAGTCGAGAAGATAGGCGCTGACCACTATGGCTGTGCTCGACTGTGCCCTCAAAAAATGGCGACAGCGGGAAACAAGGCCAGGGGATGGGGTACATGCATGCATGCGCAAGGCTTACTGGAAAAAGGTCCATTGTTACTGCATATAGTCAGAAGTTCTTACATTTTGCTTTTTACATTTCTGTTTTCTCTTTTAATTTCTTTTTATATTGTTGTTTTATTACTCTAATTATTGTGGCCTCAGTTAATGTATTGACCAGTAACAGAAAAATGCTACTTGGAAAAGCTACTGTATTACTACTTCAAACTTACGTCGAAACAGGAGAGTGGGGGAGGGGGAGGGGTGACTGTCTCCCCAGGCATTTAAAAACATTTATGTAAGCAGTACGGGGAACAGATCAGAAATCTCACTTGCCCCACCACCACTATTGCCCCCTCCCTCTCCCAAATAGTTCAGATGCCTCTGTATGTAGGTTACATTATCGCATTAACATACTTAATCAACAAACACTTCATCCACTTTCTAGTGAATATCAAATGTTAATCTAGCCCTTTAAAACATATAATAATAATTGGTAAGCAGATTAAAATTAAGCAACAAATACGATACTGCACGGATCCCATTCTAAGTTACCCAGTTGCTCTAACTAGTGTACATCTATTAGTGCTAACATATCCGAAACGTTTTTAGACTGACCATTTCTCAGTTATTCTGAACATAAGCAACTGCGACGCTTCAGTTTTATAATTCCCACCCTTTGTACATAACAGGACAATAAACAAGGCGGTCAATGCCAAAACTAGTACTCCGGAAATAAAAGTCAATATACTAGTTAGTGCTTAACAAACGAAGGATGCGGCAAGTTCTGAGCACCTTATTATCGATCCGCAGTCAATGAGATTGCCACAAAGGCCGCTAAAACGCCGGGCCATGAAGCAAAAAGCTGTTAACATACTAATAGGCGATGCCCTGTGTTTCTCATACTGTCAACGACTATAAACTTCAACTGTCCGCTCCTGCTCGACGCACGCAGCCTGGCGACGGACGGCTCGAGGCGCGTGGTGGTCTCGATGGAGCCGGGCCAAGCCCTGAGGGGGACATCCTGATCAAGTGCTACCACAAGAAGCAGCGTCCCGCCGGACGGTCGCCCATCTTCAGGGTACAGTTCCACACCTGCACCCTCTCCGGAGATCGCGTCCTCTTCACCAAGAGGGAGCTGGACGACGCCGTGTCTGGTGAGCCTGTCCCCACCTTCCCGATTTCTCCAAATACGAGGGCCATTTTTTGTTTTCAACCTCCGACGAACTGGGTACAAAAAAAAAAAAAAATGGCCGTTTACAACTTTGTGTAAGGCCGAATTAGAGCGCAGCTCTTGAGGAGGAGGAGGGAAGGGTACGAAGGAGAGGGTATACCCCTCCTCCCTCCTCTTCACCTCATGATCCTGCCTGCTACTCCTCCCTCCTTGCTCCTGTTCCTCCCCTCCTCCCCCTTTACCCCCTCCTTCCCAAGGTCACGTGACCTCACGGTTACGGCGACAGCGACGCCGCTTAAGCCAGAAACGGACGCCTAAGAGCTGCGCTCTAAAACGAGAGTGATGATAAGTGTTTTCATATCCACAGAATGTAGATACAAGCTGTAGCTATTCTCCCTTGTAATCGCCGCAAGTGTTTAGGCAGTTATCGTGATGTGGCACAAGTTATTTCATGACCTCCTCAAAGAAGGTTGCTGCTTTAATTCTCTGTCATTCCTTCACGCGTTCAGCAAGACCGCCAGTCGTCGCAGATATTCTTCTCTTACCCCCACCATCTCTGACGTCTGTTTGTCCTCTTCAAAACTTCATGCAGTTTTCTCCATTCACATTACATGTCTGGGGCACCCGGCAGTCTCGTTAAAAACTTGTGCCACGTCATGAGAAGGGCCTAAATCTGTGGGGTGATTTTTCGTGACTTTGTTTTCATCCAGTTCATCGAAGCCTCAGAAGAAAAAAAAAACCTCGTACAAACGTCTTCTATTATCTCTCTTTACACTTTGCAAACTGACAATTATCTATACGGTGGCCGGGACAAAGTGAAGTAGACATTGAGTGTTTAGGCTGTGAGAAATCATTCTGCCCTTGAGATTTTGAATCTCGTTCAGATTAGGAATTTAGCCACTTCAGTGTGACTGTTGACTTGGGATTTTTATCCAGTGTGGTATGACTGCTGATCCGAGATTTTTTATGCGCATCATCTTGTAGTGATAACGCGACCTCAAGTCGCCACAATGTTCGTCCAGATCAAAACAATCTGTTTGGGGCAGAGTGCATTTTTTTGTTTGGCCAATGCCATAAACAGCCAATGAATAGAACGACTGGGGCGGTTCCATTTGGAATCCATGGCACAATAACTTTGCGTGGAAAAGGAGAAACGTGCAGTTTATCGCCCCTTTTGCAACTTAGCAGCTATTCAACGCGTATTTTGGGTGCACAGAATGTGCTACGAGCTCAAAGCATCACTCTTGATTGGGGGCAGGTGCCTAACAAACGTTTATTGCATCGAGCTCCCAAAGATATAACCCCACACTTGTGGCGTCATAACAGATATGTTTCATTAATTCGATAACAACAAATAACATTGGCTCGGTATCGATATGTAGCATCGATGCGTTTCTCCGAATTGACGACGATGCAACAGCCCTTGTGCAAAGATGTTGTTGTTTTTTCGTGTAAGAAGGTTTTAAATTGTAATTTTCTTTTTTTACTTTATGTTTTTTATAATGATAATTTTTTTCCTTATTGGGTGTTCAGATTTTTTCAAAATTACCAATTACTTTCCCCAACAGATCCAAGGTTTCCTGATGAAGGACAGGTGGAGTTGCAGTTCTCTCAGCGACCAAATGATTTTAGAGGTGAGTGTTTACTTTTTTAGCACAATAATGTCGGCTGAATAATTCTCATAGTATACTATTTTATATGTTGACTCATGCATACATGTTTTCATGTTTGTTAGCAGATCTCTAGGTTTTTGGGATATTTACTGATGATTATAGTGGCAAGAGAAAATGCCTGCAGGCTACACATTTGGGCATTCTATTGACATACCAATTTGCATCGCGTGTTGACATATCCACACGTCATCTTGAGGTGGCATTCATGTTTTAGGCCTGCTCAAAGTTACATGCATTCTTTTTTTATCATCTTACAAACTGCACATTACACATCACAAATGGCGCATTCGACAACATTTGATTTAATGATCTACGCGGTAGCTGGCAGTGCATAGGGAGTGTCAGCCTTTCTATATTTTTGTCTTGTCATCTAGTTGAGAACCAGAAAACATGGTTGGTATGGCCAAGTTGAAATTATCGACAGTTAAAGTACATGGTCGACTTATAGCCAACATGATTTTTTCAATTCACTTTTTTCATTACGACTTGGCACCCTGATAGTGAAAAGGTGCTCATGACCATCGGTTCTTTCATCCATAAGTTACAAGTTCTCGAGGTCACGACTACAGGGCTTTGTTTTCCGGTCGTCGCGCAGGGAATGGGGCCGTGAACGAGTCGTCGTTCCCGTCGACCACACCAAGGACCCCCTGGTCAAGCAAGACTCTTACGAGAACTTCGATATTCTCCGAGAAGACAGTCTGAGCGGTGCGTTTTTGTTTTGTTCATTGTAGTCTCCAACGGCTTGAGAAATGCTCAGCAGCCAATGAAATCGCGGCGTTAGCCTATCAGAACTCCAAAGAGTCAATCACAAAGCAAGAAGTATGGACATGATATGCCACAGCCTATGCTTCTCTATGCAGTCGTTGACTATGCCACTTGTCTCGCTCGTCATCCAGTCTGTAGTGTCAGTTTCGGTCGTTGACACGTGGTTAACGTAATTATCGCTGGCATTTTTTTCCAGACTTGGATGACCTCTTCGAGTCTAACAGCATTGCCGGTGAGTGTTCTTGATCTCGCTGACTCGGTTCTTGGTTTGGATGACCTCATAACTGCTTAATTGTTTAAATTAACACGCTTGGGTGCTGCTAATGACTATCATCTTTCTGGTGCGGGTTTTGTCTTCCTATAGAACCCTTTGATCGTGCTGCCTCTGGGTTTCTAAACTATGCAGAAGAAACTAAAAGTGATGATTATCTACTAATACTAGTACTACTGTACTACTAAAACTACCCAGTAACTGCATGGCTTTATGCACTAGTCATTGGATCGCTGCTCTGAGGGCTAGTGGTAGTATTCACAGAGCACCGAACTGGACCAGACGATTTGTCTGAGACAGAACACTATGAAGGCAGGTGAGTTTCTAAAATAAAATCAATACTAGTAAGCCATCAGTCAGGCAGCTGAGGTCAATCTGCGAAGATCTAAACCGTTTCAACAGAAACTGGACATCTTAAGTTGCAAAGGAGGAAGAAATGGCATAGCGTTCTGTCAGCAGGCACATTGTTTTATAAATACCTAGTATGATGTAATCCCTAACTGTTTATGCTCCAACCATCTGTAACAATGTGGAAGAAAAAATTTTTTACAAATAAAGTAAGTCAGATTTGTTGAATTTAAATCAAATTCATTTTATTTAAATAAAATTTATTTGATTTAAATCACATTATTTTAATATAAATGGCTGTAGCTAGAAAATAGTGATTCTTTACCACTAGATGTATTTTATACATGGCAGATTGATTTATCAATTTGTCCGATCACTGATAAAATGTGGAGAAAAGAATTAGTGTAAATGTAAAGTTTAATTAACTTTTTACTTCTGTAATTTCCGCCATACTAGTAGAACAAAAAACAACCCAATCTTTCTGTTAGTTAGTTAATTAAAGAAAAGCTTTATTTAAAGTTTTATCTGAGTCCCGACTTCATTGCAAAAGGCCATTATATTTCTAGTTATCGTTTCTTTCTTTGTCGTTCTGGTTTTGTTGCAATAGG
Source organism: Ixodes ricinus (assembly GCA_037355805.1). NCBI lineage: Eukaryota > Metazoa > Arthropoda > Arachnida > Ixodida > Ixodidae > Ixodes > Ixodes ricinus. The sequence goes on from JAZHYW010030142.1 coordinate 6,691, forward strand.
CTGTTACATAGCTCACGAATTGAAGGTAAAAGCTAAGCTCAACGCTCTCGATTTGCTCAGAACAGCAATTCTTTTTGCTCGTATTTAGCCTTCTCTAAACCTTTATTGCTTGAAGATTCCTTGATCTAAATATAAAACAAATGCACATTGAAAGCATCAGTGAATGGACAAATGGGAAATTAAAAAAATATTTGTGGGATTATTTTTGCAGGAAAGGTTTGATTTAAATTATCATAGTAAAACTCTTCTGATATAAATCACGATTTAAATCACGATTTTAGTAATGGTTTAAATCATATTAATTTTTATTGTCCACCCTGATCTGTAGTCATTAACAATTGGAGAGTAGAAGGACCTAATATGTGGACCCTGTAAACTAGCAAAAATTAATAAAGAAAACAATTAAATTAAATTATAGTCACAGTTTGAAGCGTGAATCATCGTAGTTGGAAGTGAAAAACAATGTATTGTCTCAGTGAAAAATACATTCTTTCAGAATAGAGTTGACAACATTTTGTGTATTGGTAGAAAATATTCCTCACTTGCCCAGAAGAAATGAAATCTTCCAAAAAGGATCATTTGTCTGTAGAGAGTAGCTGTTTCTAAAAAATAATCACGATGTAATATCTAAGCAGTGGAAAGCACATTTTGTGTTAACAGTGAAGCAGTGGCGTCACAAAGGGGGCGGCGGACCGCGTGCAGGGCTCAGGGGGGTGTCGCGGCGGGCCACGAGAGCGGGGGGAGTCGGGGAGGGTCACGAGAGCGGGGGGGGGGGCGGGGGCGGTGGGTCTTGTGAGAGCGGGGGAGGGGGTGGTGTCGCGGCGGGCTACCGCCCTGGGTGCCAACCCTCGTGAAGCCACTGCAGTGAAGACACCATTTTATTAAAACACAAAGAAATGTTTTGTCAACATGGAGAAGAAAACTTTTCATGAAAATGCAAAAAAATGTCTTCCATATCTTTCATATCGGAAAAAAAGAATTTCCATTAAAAATAAGATTACTATATAAAAACAGAGAAATTCCTACCTGAACAGGAGGTGAACATTCCTTTGGCATAAACAAGATAACTTTTAACTTAATCAAAGAAATATAATTTGTAAAAAAAGAAAGAAAGGGTCGACGACAAATCCTTCCCATCTTATCGCATGTCTTTTTAGAAACTAAATTCATACCGAAGTAATACGTGGATTTTTAGGCTTACCACGTTATATCTATGCAAAAGACAAAGTCTGAAACCACTTCAGCTCGCCCGCAAGCTTTCGGCAGCCGCAAATTACTAGCTTTGCCTGACGATAACGGGGTGTGGCACGGTCTTTCAACGCAGCCCTCCTAACCACCCATCCGACGGCCATTAACACGCTAACCCCTAACCCCTCCCGGCATGACCCCCAGTGTCCCACGCAGAGGGGCCCCTTGACGGAAACCTCTATGCTATGGTGTCCAAAGGCAAGCAGCGCCCAGCGGACCCCCACCCCGGAGCCACCCTGGCGCCACCCGCGACCCAGGACGGCGCCGGCGGTGACGTCCTGGACGGGCCCCACACCGTCAGCATGGACTCCGGCATCTCATCCTCGTCAGGACTGCACAACTCACGGCAACCCGGGGGCCGGGCCACACGTCGGGCAACCCTGGGCACCACAGGGGCGTCATGAACGGCGGCGGCACCGTGGGTGAGCATGTAGGACGCGTTTGCTTACTTCGACGGGTCTAAAGAGGAAACCGCAGTGTTAACAATCATCATGATTTAGGGTATTTTTGGTTCTGAAATTGAATTTCCCAAAGTGTCCCCGAGGGTTTTCCCAGAGATTAAGCAGTATATCTTGGCAGATCTGACCTAAACTATGAGCCAGACATCTAGCATGTGCATTATTGTTTCCAAGGGGTTCCTCAAGATCGAAAAGTTTTGAGAACCCCTGCAGTGTATACATGAGGCAATTTACCCACAAAATACTATGCTTATTGTACGTCTTTGTTTGGGCAAAGCTAGTTTTTGCACAGGTCTGACCTCAGGCTAATCTTTAAACTTCTACAACTCGTTTGTGTCAAAGGTAAGCATGTAAATCATAAGTGAAAGGTGACCCCACTAAGACATCACTTAATTACCCGGTACTTTATCACACTTTCCTCATAAGAAAATCGTATTTGCCGCCTTGCCTCTCCCATGACATTAAGAGCGTTTCGCTCGACGCCGATCAACCGCTTGTGCAGAGGTGGAGGTCCACCACACGACCGACTCGAACCCCCGTAGAGTCGTCTCCAGGGGATCCGCTGAAGTCCGAGCATGCCGAACTGGACAGCCTTTTGGACGGCATGCTCCGCGAGATACGCTCCATGCCAAACCACCCGGCGTCCACTTCTCCGTACCAGCCTGGCCTGAGGAACCATCCGGCTTACCACACCCTACCAACGCACACCACTGCTGGATCGTCCTATTCGAATCCCGGGTCAGTATTGCCTCTGGGTACGCTAGAATTCTCTATGTGAATATTTATGGGAACAGGTAAAGACTGTTACGCTTAAGAAGTTCCACCAGAAGACAAAGAGACTGCTTTGAAAAAACACGCGGAAAACATAGAACGGAAACACGCCGAAGCTATATTTTTTTTGCGTAAGTTATGAAATGTCCCTAAACTACTTTATGGTGTGCGATGAGATAAGTGTATTTCTTCCTACATTTATTTAGTTTTAGCTTTTTAAGCGAAATCGTGTTCAACGTTTTTGGGGCAAATGACCTAAAGAATTGAATGCAGTTAGGTTTTTCTCTCCGCGCACCTTGGGCAAGCCACATGCTTTAAAGTTTTGTTTCTCCATGGTACACCGATGCCTCTGGAGAAACGCCTTTGGCAGAATTTTCCAAAGCTCCCTACTAACAGGTTTATTCGTAATAATAAAAATCATTAAAAAACATAAAAATTAAAAAGAACAAATTAATTTAGAGATCAAATCAGATAGTCTGTTACTTAAGTAAAGACTCGAGAATTTATTACTTATGCTCGTCCGATTTTTCTACAACGTGTTTCTGAGTGCTCTTCGGGCGTAGAAAACTTTTCTGTAAATAAACCAATGATTGCAGTGCGTTTAAACTTTTCACATGGGTGTCCTTAGGTGGTGCATTTACTCGAATTTCACGAGTACCAATTCGCTACCTCAGTTCACGAGTATGGTTTTCAGGAGAAAAATTTAAGCATAAGAAATTCGTTTTGTTTTTCCCATACACAGAGGGCACAGCATTTCAGTTGACACTGCTATCCACGGATGGTATTACACAGGCTTGGATCTGCTGGCTCTGCTATCGGGCGTTTGTCTCAAAGAAGCTTTGACTTCGTTGCTTTATGCTGTGCCATCTGCGAGAGCAGCGTCAGTCAGACGGTTTTTACCGTTTTCCTTCCTTTGCACGGGGAAAAGAGTTTTTTTTTATGCTTAAATTTTTTCCCTAAGATTTACGCTCCTGAAATTCGAGTGCCATAAATGCAACACCTAAGCACATCTATGTAAAAGTTTCAGTGCCCTCATTCATTGGATTATTTATACAAATGTCTTTATGTCTCAGCAGCACTCTGAATTGCGTCCTATAGATACGAAGGAATAAGGATTCAAGAGAATAAAATTACGCAAGCTCAAACGTGCTAACAAGGACCAGGGGACACCGAATATGTCCTGCACAATCTATACGCTCCGTGTGTCGTTTGTGCTAGTTTCCTTCGTTGTGCACCATGCACAATGAAAAAGGTTATATATAAGTAATGTGAGAAGGACGCCCCATCGCTTTACGTTACTTTCTTTACAACCATAGCGTCATGTGACGCTCCCCAGCGTGTCGCTTATTCACGATGCTCTTCCATGATGCTTGCCCATGTTGCACGTCCATATAGAGTTCAGACGTCACTTACAACTTTCTCATAGAAAACGACTCATAATACATATTCTGCGTCAAAAGGGAAGGCCATGAGCATGACCTTTCTCTTTCTTGTCTTCCAATCAGCCACGGCACCATCTACTACTCGTACACTTCTCGGACCGGCCCTGCAGACCAGCCCCAGCGGAACGGCGACCACGACGTGGTTTACCGGTGGCAAGAGCCGGTTTCGGGACGGTTTCGGGCACTCCTTGGACCACGGTGGAGACGACCAGCCGTACCACACCCGACGGACCAGTTCCCCATTCTCGTACGGCGTCAATCCGTCGAGTCCGTCGATGCAGCGGCGGAGGGCGCAGTCGGAGTCCGGCCGGCACTCGGCCGAGGACCGGAACTACGGGACGCTGCGTGACTCCTCCGTCAGTCCGGAGCCTGCGGGAAGGTGGGTCGTGCCTGACGGAAACAGCCTCATTGATTTATGAGCACATTTTAAATGCGGAAAGCATTCGGACGGAAGCAAAGTTAAGCGTAATTAAGAAAAACTCCGGGTGTAAGGTAAAAAAAGAAGGAAGAGGACATACGCAAAGCCTCAAACAAAAATGTCTGAAACAAAAAGGGAGGATGGCACTGTGTTTGAGACTTCGTGTTTGTCCTGTTCTACTTTTTTACCCCAGTCCACGTGGTTTTTTACGTAAATATGTTCAATTTACGTCAGCTCGTTTGCACTGAACCCTTACTCCTTGTACAAAGTTGGGATTTGTGTAGCTGTTACGTTGCTGCAGCCATAGCCACGCCGTTCTGTTATCAGCTATATTTAGCGGTCTAACGTCCTGCTAAATTTAGCGGAGCACCACCAAGGGCCAGATGGTCGTTGCCACCGCAATTCATCTGGTTGCATTACCGCGCAACATGCGTCGGGCCACACGACCCCATGCGCGGACGTCATGCGACATCGCAACTTGACTCTGTGACCTTATGTAATAGCACAACATGACTGCGTCATGCTGCTCAAAGTTCTTTGTATAGGCAGCCAATGCATTGTGCATACAGGACGTTTGGGATTAGAAGACCACTTGAACTTTCCTGTTTCGTTTACCGTTGCATTTTATTGAGAGCTGCTTCCAAATTTGTGTTTAGAGAAAATCGCACCGTATGTCACTTCCATCGTTTTTACTTTTTCATGTCGTCGCAGTGGTTCATGGCTGCAGAAGCAGCAGCAGAAGCTCCGTGCACGGCGCGAGAGTTCGTGGGACCGACCGTCACCGCAAGGAGGCGCAGCTCATGGCCGAGCTGCGTTCGACCACTGCCATGCGCAGTCCCGAGCTCCAGAACGGAGGCGGCGGTTCGCCTTTGAACGGCGAAAGTCCCTCATTCAAGGTGGGATGCCATACTCTGATAATAAACGGCCGCTATAGTCTGTTGCAGGTTAAGAAAAGTGGATCAAGCTCCTTTCAGCAAGCTTTTCACTCTTCCTGCTTGAACAGAGGGAACTTTGGAGGGGGGGGCGAGTCTACCCGCTAGAGCACTGCACGGGCCGGAATTTCTAGGCCCGGCCCGACCCGGCCCGGTAGAAGCACGGCCCGGGCCCGGCCCGAGCCCGACGGAATATTTAATTTCTAGGCCCGGCCCGACCCGGCCCGGAAGTGACACGGCCCAGGTCCGGCCCGGGCCCGGCAGAATTCTTAGACAGAAGCTTGAGCCCGGCCCGAGCCCGACAAATTATTTTTAAATGCCAGTCCGAGCTCGGCCAGAGCCCAACAGGTTATATAAATGAGCCCGAAAAATTTTGCAGGCTTTAACCTAAAAACTGTTTAAGCATAAAGCAAACCTATTTTATCTGAATTTCTTTTAAACTTAGACCGAGTTTTTTATTACACGATAATGATTACGATTTAGACGATGTATTTACGAGAATATGGGCGAAATACGCAGTTCATAGGTGATTTTGAAAAAACAAAAAGTAGCCGACATTTTATTTCTGCATTCCTTGAAGAGGTATTGTACATTTCGTTGTTCAATTCGTTTCACAGAGAACTTTCTTCCCTACATGTTCTTGTGAAGAAACAATCACAATCACATAAGTGCATCTTCAAAAGGCTGTATAAGCATAAAATTATCTATTGTAAGTTTAACTTTGGTGCCGTAGTAAGGCTCCCTGCACAAAGTGCAAAATCAAGCTCACGTTTTTTTGCATTTTTTTTGCTTTTTTAGTTTGAAAAGCAGGGGAAAAAGTCACTCATGTTGTACCCTGCGACTGAAGAGCCCTCCTTTTTTTGACCGCCCTTTCCCACTATGCAGGTGGATCCATACGTTTCCTTTTATCCACGTTAAAGCTTTCCAAATGCAAGACGTCTTTCTTCTTTTTCTTTTTTAACGGCGCCGTAGAGATTTTGCATTTCGCTTGTTTCGTTTCATTGAACCTGAAAGATCACAGAGCACTCTTTTTGTTTTTAACAATCTAAAATTTGCGGCAGACGACTGCCCAGCCACGGCCCGGGCCGACCCGGGCCTGCCCGGGCCGGCACGGCCCGACAAAAATTTTGTTCAGGCCCGAGCCCGGCCCGGGCCCGAGAAAATGCGTGCTACCCGGCCCGAGCCCGGCCCGCGGGCCGGGCCGTGGCTCGGGCCTTCGGGCTGGCCCGGGCCCGTGCAGTGCTCTA